>PNEQ01000099.1:0-26001 GCA_003012365.1 Medauroidea extradentata
TTTGTACGACACATGATATAAGTAATGGTTATTTTTAAACTTCTGAAAGCCTGAAGTGATTTTTGAAGATATTTGAGTGTTCATAACTTTTTAACCAGTTTGAACCACAAAACTTTTTCTGTGGGGATTGGTTACATACCAACAGGAGTTTATACCTGCAAAGCAAAACAATTTTCCATTCAGCCCTTTTCAGTTTATAAGACTGGAAAGTTGGTAATTTTTGAAAATATTTTATTTTTAAAAATTTATATCACTGCTAGGGTAAAAAAACACGGTGGTTTGAATGCATGAGGTAAAAGAGGGGTACCCAGGGTGTTAATAAAAAAATATATAAGTGTATGGTTTATAGCCCTTTTTGAGTTACAAGGTGTTAAAATTCCTTTTTTAAGCTTCTAAAACCCAAAATTTAAGCCCTTGTGATAAAAGTTTAGTATGTAAGAAAGTTGTGTTTATAGTAATCACAAGAAAGTGTGAACCCTTACCTGAAAGTTGGTAGAAACGGAAATTACATAACTTTAATGGGAAATTAAATATTGATTATTTCGTAGATGGCTGCAACAGCTGATTTTGCTGTGCGGGCCACCGCATAAAAGGACCTATATCCAATACGGTGAGAGATAAAATTTTAATGAAAATGGTTTTCGCCTATTGGAACATTATAGTAACCGTAGTTAAATTATAAAAATAATACAAAATAGTCAAGCAACCAAAAAATTAAAAATTTGCTGATTTCACATGGAATGACCCGGAAGCAATTCAAAAGAATTATTCCAGCTCAAACATGGCAGTTGACAAAATATGTTGGATCACCACCACAGAGTTAGCCAAAGAATAATGACAGCAGTTAGGTTAGGCTACCACCGATATACAAAGCCCACATTCTATTAAACCCTTCCCCTAACTATTTGATCAATTTCATAGATTTTAATTTATTTTGTGGTTTTCAATGAGCCGCAAGACTGTAAATAATTGAGAAATATTAGCTTTGGTGAATATCAATAAGTTACTAGCTACTTCAAACCATTACTGAAACATTTCTCAGTAAATATACATCTAAAATAAACAGTGTGGTCAGTAGGCTCAACGATGAGAGCCATTTCTTAATATTTACCCTATTTTTTTGAACAAACACTATTCAGTTTACAGTAACTGGTTACTTGCTATTGGCAAAATACCTAATGCCTAGTTTATTCTACACCTTTGCGTACTTCTCAAACCCTTCCTAAATTTTCCCAACTCATTCACCATTTCAAATCTTACCTCAGTAAATTTCACACCCCTCTATACTCTTAACCTAGGCTGTACCATTTTAATGTATGCCTTATTTTAAAATGTTACTCCTTTCAGTACTTTTAAAATATTCACTCCTTCCAGTACCCTTGTTACAAATTCCTGGTCCCCCTCTTCCTCTAGAAACTGCACTTTCCTTTCTTCATTGTACATTACCCTGCGACAGTATCTCCAGGAATAATTATTTTTACACTTCCTCTATATAATCCCAGTCCTTCTGTATAGGCTGCATCTATACTCATAACTACCCTCTTTGTAAACCGAACAGTGTTTGCCTTTTCCACACTTATTTTTATTTTGTTCCCTTCAGTCCAACGTCGTATCATAAGAATATCATCCTGCAACATATTACTTCTATAGGCGGTTCGGGATAAAGTGAGCACTCAGAAAAGCCCTGCTAGAGTTCTATTTTCACCCAATTCGTATCTTTCCGCGCGTAACGGCTAACGACGTGAAATGTCAAACCAGTCCGGACACAGCACTTGATGTTTGCGCGTGTAAGATAAATTGTGTAGTCTGTAGGAATCTTGTATAGTATGATAAAAAAATATGTTATTAATTGCATAAAATACAATTATGTTGATTTTGGTTGATTTTGTTTCAGTATAATTGCATTTAAATAGGAAAATATATGGAACTATATTGGGTAATTTCGCTGCCAACCGTAGTTAATGTTGAATTATATGCAGTAACAGCTAGTGATATTTTTCAAAGGTTAAATTTTTAGTGCTCGCTTTATTCCGAACGACCTATACCCACCGCTTTACAGCATATCTTAATCATCTCTAAACAATCTTATGTTTTGCGAAGACTCTCAAACGCATGCCATTTGCAATTGGGTTGAGCAACAAGAGCCTAGCATGCTTTCTGAAGCAGCCCTGATGTATCCTTTCCCTCCTGAAATCACCCACTTTGTCACCTGTCTGATGGAGGAAGTAATCATAGGCAGCCACTGATCAGTTTCCCAGTTGCAAGTGAAGTTATTATTATTGTGTCTGTTTTCGGAGGAATCCCAGCTATACTACAAACTTGTCTACTAGCAAATCATACCTATTTTCTAGAAGTCATCCACCTGTAGCCCCTCATCAACTGCATTTACCATTTCCTCGTTAACAGTCCAGCAAGCTATGTCTCATATAAGTAACCCTTCGTAAATTCATTTTTGTACTACCACTACTAGTTTCTCGCCTTCATAACCTTAACGCTGTGTATGTAAGACTCGCTGGTCTGTTGCAGCGAGGCTTCCCACTACCCTCGTTCTGTTTAATTATTGTGACTACCACTGCTGCCTTACAGTCTTTTGGTAACTTACCTTCTTCTAATGATCTGTTAAATATTACCTTTATATGGAAAACCATTTCTCTCCCACCAGACATAAAAAGTGTCATTCCCTATAGCATCTGCCCTATTCCACTATTATTTTTAAACACATGTAATATCATCTCTCTCACTTTCCAATAGTACATACCTTCCAAAATAATGTGTGCGTTATATAATTCTTCTCACTGAAACACCGACAAGTATTAGGCTTGCAGCTGTTCTGATTTTTCTTTGTTTGTTTCTGTCTGTCTCTCTGGGCCTTTAAACACTGGCTTCCTCGCTGTTCCCTTTACCTGCTTTAAGATACCCAATCTATTTTCCTCACCTACCCTTGCCCTCCTCCATCGTATTCCCTAGGTTCTCCATCCCTTTCCAAGTTTTTCTTTTTAGCTCTTTTCCTATTGGTCTGATCCATTCCGTAGTAAAAGCTATCCTTTCTTCCTTCCATTTTGCAATTTCGTCTAAATATTTTAATCTGCCACCTGTAATATAGCAGATTCCCCACAACCCTGACTCTTTTCTGTGGTATAGATTTTTCCGACATTTCATAACCTTTCCAAGTTGACTCAGGGACAGGCAGTGGGTTGTGGCAGGGGACCTGAACATGCCGGATGTGCACTGGATTTAGGGAGCAGAAGGGATGGTTAATGTGATGCAGAGAATGGTAGTGCAGTTAGTGAACAGAGGCTTGGTGTAGGCAGGCAGTAGAAGACCATACTAGATTAAAAAATGGGAAGGGTCCATACTAGATGTGCTGTTAGTCAAGGTCTGGGTATGCTATTATTGGTGTGGTAGTACTTGCAGGGATCACTGACAATGCCATTCCAGTAGATTTGGCAATTTGGGAGGGGGGTGACAGGAGGTTAATTGGTGGGATGGCATGGCAGTATGTGCAAGGAAATAAGCTGGGGGCAGAACTTTTTCTAAGGGATAGATTAGAGATCTAGCCTACAGGAGAAAGTGTAGAGATCTTGGGGAATGAATTTAGGCAGATAATTGATGTAATTATGGTGACGTAATGCGGAGGAGGGTTGGTGTTTTGGGGGGGGGGGGATCCCCATGTATGTATGGGAGATAAAGAGATTTAAAAAAAAGTGCTGGCAGATACATGTGAAATGGAGGAACGATGGGATAGCGAGAGCTAAGGAAGGGATGGAGCAGAGGGTCAGAGCTAAACAAAAATACTATACAGGGAAGGAATGGTTACTTAGTAAATATTTTGGAGGAGGGTAGAGGGAAGAAGTGGAGGAAATTATTTGATTATTTGATGGTAAAGGGAGGGGACAGAGAAATGCCAGCATTGAAAGGTGAAGATGGACAAGCTGCAACAACTGATAAGAAAATGACAGAACAGCTGCAGGTCCAGTACTTGTCAGTGTTTGAAGAGCAGGATGATTGGAGTTATGAAACTAGGGGAGCCCTGGAACCTAGGAAGCTAACAATTAGAAAGCTGGACATAGAAAAGGCAATAAAAGTGTTAAATATAATAATGGCAACTGGTCCAGATGGTATAAGAAACAGCATTCTTAAGTTTTGGTGAGGAGAGTTGGTCAGATATCTAAATATAATGTTTCACAGATTTCTGGAGGATTAAAATGAAGCAGTGGTGGTCTTAATTTTGAAGCAAGGGGTAGGGGAGATTGAGCGTTGCTGGCAGCTGCAGACTAGTTACTTTTACGTCAAATTTAGGAAGTTATTAGAGACTGATGTTCCAGTATGTAGTGCAGGTTATGAGAGCAAGAGGAACTAGTTACTGGTAACTTACAGATTATGAACATTGATTTAGGAAATGTTATTATTGCGAGACACAGCTGGCTGGGCTTATTGAGGACTTGGTACAGGCAGTTGATGAGGGGAAGCAGGTGGATGCCTGCTTCATTGACTTCGAGAAAGCATTCAATAAGGTACTACATGGAGTGTTAATACAGAAAGTTAATGAATTGCTGGTTGACAAAGTTGTAGTGAGATGAATTGGGCAGAGATAGAGGGTTCTAGTGGGGTAGGACCTACTCCTTATCGCAATAGGGAGAGTTTACACCATATGTGCCACAGGGAAGTGTGCTGGGGCCCTTGTTGTTTATAATAATTGCAGATGACATGGGGTGTGGGGGTGAGTGGAAAAATTAGGTTGTTTGCCAGTTACTGTGTTTAATATGCTGATGTGGGTGAACGGAAAAGGTTGTAGGATGACATTGATTAGATACAAATTACATAATAATAATAATATGATACAGTGCACAAGTACTTACAGAGTAGTACTCGTTGATAGAACACACAAAGGACGAACACCTTTTCCGCAGAAGCGCGGAGGCGACATTTTGCCGGCCAGGCCGGCTTCTTCAGGCGGCGAGTGGAGGCAGACTGATGTCTATTGTTCAGCGGAGGATGGTAATCAGTGCACCTAGCGGCCAGAGGACACACTAGGTGTGGCAGGAAGTTCGAAAGTGGGAAGAGAGGTTATCTGATATTGAGGTCAGGTGGCTGTCTGGATTTGGTGATGTATTGGTGAGCTAGTTCCCAGCTTCTTAACTCAGTACTGTTGTTCTAGTGAGGTAGAGCCCTCACCACTCTGCTGTGTAGCAAGAGTCAAAACTGGATTGATGTGATGCAGCAAGTGCTGCAACTGGCTTTTCATGTGGGTCAACAAACACCCCAACAAAGGCTTTTTCCGTATCAGCTCTGTTGCCATTCATCCTTTGGCTAAGGGTGTTGGTGGTCAGGCCAATATACTCTGCATTGCATTGAGTGCACTGTAGCTGATAGATGAGGTTTTCCGTAGCACAATTATAGCTGCCATATATGGGGTACGTTGGTTAGTTAGTCTGCTATTTTATGTTGAGGGATGATGTATGTCACAAGAGCCACCGCATGGCCTCTTGCAGGGATGGGAGCCTCTGGGGTTGGTGACAATATTAGATGTGGTGTTGGATGGCAGTTTGGGGCGAACCAGTTTGTTGTAGAGGTTGGAGGGTCATTTAAAGACCAATCTGGGTGGTTTACTGAAAAGTTTGTGGATGATTGGTCTAATTAGTAAGCCTAGTGGCCTCTTCCTGCCAAATCATTGATTAGATACAGTTGTGGATGGAAGAGAACAAAATTAAAATAAATTTGACATTGATAAGATACAGTTGTGGATGGAACAGAACAAAATTAAAATAAATGTGAGAAAGACAAAGATTGTTAGGTTTACAAGTATGTTAGGAGTATGGACAAATGGGAAGGGCAGGAGATAGAGGATGCTATAAAATTAAATTACCTACACACAATGATACAGAGTGACAGAATGGAGAAGGCAGGTGGAGAGTGGTGTCTATAAGGAAAATGGCTCTAGGTATGTTGGGAAGGGTGTTAGCAGTGAAGTGAAAGAAAATGCATATATTACAATAGTACAGCCAATGATAGAGTATGTAGCAGCTGAGTGGAGTGGAGCTGTAGAAGGTGGAAAGATGGGTAGCAATGTATGTGATGGATAAATGAAGAAGCGACGGGCAGGCTGGTGAGGATGATAGGAACTTTTGGCCATCCTGTGATTGTGAAGGAACTGGGGTGCGACTTGTTGAAGGAAAGGAGAAGAGTGGAAAGGCTGGTAAGGAACTATAGGATGGTGAGGAAGGCTGGGGGGTCATTCCATGTCAATTCACCTAATAATTTTTGAAAATGTCACCCACTGACACTGATTTAAATGAAAATTAATATTTGTGTAGCCCTCACCAAAGTTAAAAGACGTATAAAATTTTTCTGCAATGTTCTTTATAGTTTTTTGTTACAGGAGGGCAAAGTTGGTGTATGTCAGTGATTTTGTGAATTGTGACACACTGCTTAAGGAGTGTAGATCATTTGTAAAAAAAAAAATCATATTTTAAGAAATACATTTGGTAACAATATGAAAATTTTTCTGTAAGTAAAGCAAAGAATGCAGTTTCAAAGAAAAATAGCCTCAAAGCAATTTCTGTTTTCGTATTGCAGTAAAAATACATTTTTATGAAAATATTTTTTTTGTGGGAAAATTGTCAAATTAGAAATACTCCAATTTATCAAAAGGCAGTTGCAACAACACATCTTTATAGGTTAGACACTAATAATGTAACTATATTCTAACAAATTACAAAGAAAAATCAATGGCTTTTTAAATAATTTGTGACAAGCCTACATGTTCACCACCACAATTTATTATATTTAATAGTTATCTATATCGATCAGCATAAATCAATATGCAATAATAACTATGCCTTGCAACTATTCGTTCTCCTCTTCATTGTATCAGGATCACATTGAAATAGTTCTCATTAAGGCACCATTACTGCACCAATTGTACATATTGTGTCTTTGAGAAAAGGAGGGAGAGAGGAGCAGGTGCAGAGAGTGTATTGTGGCCTCATCCCACCCCCGCTCGAACCACCTCCATAGCTAGACAAGAGGGGAGGGGCTCCAGCCAATAGATTTGTAAGTTGTTACTGTATTGTAGATATTTAGTAATTAAGAAATCATAAATGTTAACAAGTAAAGGAACCATTTTATGTAATTAAATGTAAATTTAGCAAAGAGATATTAAGCATTATTTAGTAAATTCGGTTCTGGCTGGAATTGTTGTCCTCGAGAGGTGGGGCCATCAGGGGAAAGCTGACTCCTGATTGGCCCAAAACGAACAGGAGCCTGCAGGCCAAGTGACGGGGTTTTGGCAAATCCAGAGAGAGAAGCAAGACAGTGTCAGGCCGGGAGAGACATCTGCGAGCCGCAACGATGGTAGGGAGAGTGCCACCGTCAGGCGTCGAAGTTAGGCATCGAGACGCTGAGTATTGTGGGCCGAGGCGCCACCATCATCATTGTTTTGGGCGTCGGAACGCCATTAAGATATCAAGTCTGAAAGTACGTCGGGCCGAGACACCTCTGATTAGTATTTGCAGAGAGATAATAAGACAAGGCATTTTATGTTCTAAATTGTCGTCAGGGTCTCCGTGCACGCGACTGTTATCATTAAGAGCCGTACCGATAATTTTGCGACAGTATCGGTCTGCCCTGAGAGGACAGAAACGACGTGCTATACGGGAAAAGGATTTGCAAACTTTTCATTCAAGTATCTTAGTATCCTGAACTTACACCCAGCAAATAATAGCCGATCAAGCATCCCCAGAAATAGTAAACAGTATAAAAAAATTAAACACACAGAACGTCGTAACTTTTATCGAAAATGTATCTTAAACTATAAAATAGGCCTACATTCAGGTACCTGTTGCAGATAATGGTCTGCAGTCTGTTGGATAGTACACAGCCTATATCTGGTTATCCAAAGATATATTCTATATATTTCTAGGAATTTCTGGACCCAAACTTTAGTTACTTAGGGTTTTTACTTTACTTTTAAGTTTTATGTTGCTTTCTGGAACATTCCTAGGAATCATTGATGCTTTTTTGGTGTGTCTTACATTACATAACCTCAAAATGTTGATATCCTTATGGAATGTTGTGGAACTTTCTGGGATGTTCCGAAGGTATCTTGTTACGAATTATGGCAACAGTACAAAAGGTCTTGTAGGCAGTTGTGAGTTTCTGTTGATGGTGAAATATCAGCTGTAGTTTAATTGGGCCAATACAGTCAGTTGTGTCATTGCATCATGTGGTGATATTTTAGAATCAGTATTTCACCGTGTTGAAAGTTGGTAAGTAATGGTAGAACTTCAGCTATCTTAAGTATTGAGTCATGTTGTGTAGGTGGTGAGACTGGGACTAAATGCCATTAAACAAGTTACACTCATATCAAGAGATAGAACAGCATTGCAACTGTAAATGATGCAGACAAAGAAGTGTTATCTTGTATAACTGGAATAAGAAGTGATTTGCTAGTAAGTATCTGTGAGGACCGTAGAGATTTATTTTGTACAAAAATATGAAACATATCAAACGAAATGTTGTAGTCACGTAAAAAACATAAGAAAATAGCACCAGGATAAAAGATTTGTCCATCTTGTAGAACATTCATACGTACACTTCCTTTTAATCCTGTAATAGGAGAGGGATCACCAGAGAAATCAGGTACAGCTGAGGAGTGCACTACAGATTATTTGAATACATCAATAAATAAAGATGAAGCATTAAAGACCATCAGGACAACCTTTGGTGAACTAGGAATACCTATCCATGTTAAAGTTACATGCTGTACCCTCTCACAGCAAACCAGTTTATGGCAAAAAAAATTGACATCTGCATGTGACAGCTTAAGAAGTAAAATATGTAAAGTACTTGAAACTGAATTTTCTGTTGAGGGACACGACAAGAAAAGTGTTGCAGATGACATTAAACAGAAGGCAGAGGATCTAGATAGAATGTTATTCTTAATTAAGGAGAAGTTGAGAATAACAACAACTCGACAAGAGAAGATTAGACTTTTAACCTTAATTCTAATCTCTTGCAGCAGGCAAATGATAATGGAAGAGTTTCAAGTTACTGAGTATGCCGTTGGGCAGTCGAGACAACTTCTTAAAGAAAGAGATGTTCTATCTGCTCCAGAGCCTAAGAAAGGAAAAGCTGTAAGTTTAGAAACTGTTGAACGAATGCAAATGTTTTATGAAAGTGATGAAAATTCGAGAATAATGGCTGGAACGAAGTATTTTGTTAATGTTGCTAGGAATGTCCACAAGCAAAAATGGCTTCTTCTTACTAATTTATGAGAGTTATATGCAGCTTTCATATTCAAATTTCAGGAAACTGATATTCAATCCTTCCAAGTTCTGCATGCTAAGATCTAAATGGTGTGTTTTGGCAGGGTCATCGTGTACCCTTTCTGTATGTGTCTGCAGTATACACCAGAATGTCAAACTGCTACTTCATGCAGTTAATGAAATTATAAGTGAATCCTACCATGATCTTACTTACCTTGTTTGTTCGAAGGATTACAGAGACTGCATATTGCACCATTGCTCTGGTTGCCCACCAATTGAGAATTTAAGGAGATTCCTTCAAGCACAACTAAAAGACTATGATCCTACAGATGAGATAGAGTGTAGTCTGTGGATAAGCAAAGTTCGAACAGAACTTATTAGGTGTACTATGAATGTTTGATGAATATGTGACGAAAGTGATTGTAAAACTAGAACAACTTATTCCACATTCATTTATCACAAAAGCCCAATCGAAATACGTGAAAGAAACTAAAGCTACTTTTAAACCTGTCATAGCAGTTGTTCTTGTTGATTTCGGTGAGAATTACTCATGTGATCCAGGATGAGGCGCAAGGTTATCACTGGTCACATGGTGCCTGTACTATACATCCTGCAGTCATTTATGTTCGCTGGTCTGGCTCAACAGATTTGACAGTTTATAATCTGTGTTTGATATCAGATGACCTTGGACCATGATGTGGCATTTGTGTATGCAACACAAAAGGAAATTTCCAAGTTACTTCGTGAAAAATGTCCGTTTGTACGAAAGGTGTGTTACTTCAGTGATGGATGCACCGGCCAATACAAAAATTGCAAGAACTTTAGAAATTTGTGCTTTCACGCCAAAGATTTCTCCTTAGAAGCATCTTGGGACATTTTTCACTACTAGCCATGGGAAATCCCCATGTGATGGTAATGGCATCACAGCGAAACGCTTACTTACTAAAAAAATACTCCAAAGGTGTCTTGGTAACCACATAACAACTATAGATGAAGTATTCAATTTCTACAGATTGAAAATTGAACATATACATTTTAGACTTATCAGAAAGGAGCAGCTTCAAGATGTGCGACATGAGTTATCAGCACGCTTAATGAAAGCCAAGACCATCCCTTGGACACGTGGATTTCATCAAATTATTCCACTTTCACTACATGCAGTTAGAACAAAACGTGTAAGTTTTGATAACTTTACCTCTGTTTTCCATTTCAGTGAAATCAATCAAACTCTCGTCACTATGTCACAACTGTCTACAAACTCGTACATTTCTTGTGCATATGACAATAACTGGTTCTTTGGAATAGTTGAAAATATTAATTATGAAGACGACAATGTGTCAGTGAAATTCTTACATCCACATGGACCATCACAATTATTCCACTAGCCTGCAGTTGACAGAGAAGACAGATGTTATGTTCCACTACATAATATTATTAGTGTTGTTAGTGTACGAACAACAGAAGATAGTGGCACAATGTGGTACTTCTCAGAAATAGAGGTGGAGTTCACTGACATTCATTTCAAGACGCATTTCAGTTCTTAAGAGTGTTTTATAGGGAAGCCGCTGCTCAGATTCCGATGCAAACAGCACGAAATACTGCGAGCCTGGGCGGAGTTTAGCCTTGGGGGATTGGTCGACCCGGGGCAAGTCTTGCCGGAATAATGACTGTGGAGGGGATGGTCTCGGCTTACCCTCCCTCACTCCGTGCTCATTCTCTCCTGAGGGCTGCAGGGGTCAGGATGTCTGCGTGCCTATCGTAAACCCGCCCATGAGTGGGGACAGTAGGGCCTGGGCCTACACGACAACAGTCGAGTTCTTGCTCGAGGGTATCGAGTTTGCTGACAAGCATATATAGATGAATACAAATAAAATTATTAAATTGATCAATTACTGAGAAAGGCGGCAACAAATGTCAAACTGTTGTATATCACATGCATAAACCATGTTTTAAAAGGACGCACACTTCAAACAATAGATCTATATTTGAAATAATCTAGCTCGCCCACTTGTAATTTAATTTTTGAGACTCTTATAATGTCAAAAAAACTGCCTTCTCGGAAGGTCCAAACGGCTTGAAGTTTTATACGAAAAAA
Organism: Medauroidea extradentata; assembly: GCA_003012365.1. Lineage (NCBI taxonomy): Eukaryota > Metazoa > Arthropoda > Insecta > Phasmatodea > Phasmatidae > Medauroidea > Medauroidea extradentata. The sequence goes on from PNEQ01000099.1 coordinate 11,362, forward strand.
AGTCACAAATGCTGCACGACACTATATAGTACTCTGTGGATAGAAATTATTCGGTTCTCGATTCAGCTGCCCCAGTCGCTTTTATCGGTGCGCTGTTTCCGTGCCTCAGATATGCTAAAAAAAAAGTTCTGCATATACCACTCTTAAATCTACAACATTTAAATGATCACCATTCAAGTAAGCAGGAGATAAGCGTATGACATAAAAAGCAATTAATAACTCCCTTAGGACCAGTTTCTCAATGTCTGATTGTGTTCTGAGTATCATGTAATTAAATGCGTTGGTTTACAGTGTTTTGTGTTTCTTGAGTTACGGTTAAAGTTAAACGGTAGATTAGTAACCAATGGCTAACTAAAACACCAGATGAGGTTCCGATTACTGAGCTAATCAGAACATTAAACAGAATTGCTTGGCTTTAAAGTATTTTACCATTTGTTTGCCAAATATAGTATTAAATAAATTGAGAGTGAAAAGGCGGATTCTAACTGTAAAAATAACAATTTTTTATGATAGCAAGGTTGCAAAATATGCCAGTAATATTTTGACAACTAAAATAGTTTGAAATTTAATAAGTTTGGAATTTTTTAGACATTTTATTGTATGTAAAAATTCTTTGTAACCACGTAACCCACTGAGCTTGGTAGTGCAGATCCAAGCACGTCGTATAGAAAGTCCAGGATAATGCAAAAAAAAATTTCTTTTCAACTCTTATGTTGCGTAGTGTGTTGTATTACTGATACTAGGAAATAATGCAAATTTCGGGAAATATCTTTCTCAGAAATTAAAATATCCCTTTAGGCCTAATATGTATGAAATTAAGTATTCAACTTTTATTGGAGCATAAAAATATCTTTTCTCTGCGAATCACAATTATACTTTAAGAAAACTATGTTTGATGTATATAGTTAATAGTGTGAGTAATTATTGTTGAATATTTGTACTTTAAAAAACTATTGTGTTTAGACCTGAAAACAATGCATAGTCGGATAATATGTGAATGGAAATATTAGGCACTTTTATTTAAATGTAGTTTTATCACAAATGATACATTTCATTTCAATAGAGAATTATGCCTTTTTTGTGTCGTTACCTAAGTTTCGATATTTTTCCAACAAAATTGTTTTAAATTTCTTTTCGGTAGGATTTTAGCTATGAATAATAACCCTTATTAACAGTGATGAATTACGTATTTGGCTTTACATTTTACTTGAAATATGTAATCATAGGAAATATTGTTTAAAAAGTATTTACTTTTGACTTTCTATTACATCTTTTTAAAAACACCTCTTTTATTTTTTAAGAAATATTTAATGTGTCCACTATGTATTAATCTATAAAATAACAACTAAAGTAAAACCGTTTCAAATGGTTACAGGATTGCATTTTGAGAACACCTTGTGTGCTATATTTGCTTTTTTCACGCCTTACATAAATTTTTAAAAGCCATTTTCAATCTAAATTTATTTGTAAATTTTATACATGAGAAATTATTGACGTGGCTACAGAGCCGAGTTCTATAAAAGTCACTGCTTAGAGAGTCTAATAGAAAAAGCATTATGGCTAGAAATCTGCTCTCCGGTTCAGTGCATGCACAAAGGCGATGGAACATGTAATTCGTGTACCGGTATCGCCCTTATCGTGCCCTAGTTTTCAGTTCTTATGCAAAGGAAAAATTTCCTGGTGAGAGAACATGTTGGAATAAATAATTGAAACATATTTTCCGTAGTGTGCTGGGAAATTATATTTTGAGTGTTACTTAAACGTAGATTGATGTGCAAATAAGACAGTCTACTAAGCGTATAGAAAGATACCGAAACCGTGCAATTGCGTGCCTAATGCATAATGATAATTTAGGCCCTACTTGTTTCACTGTGCACAAGAGTCATTCATTGAATAGTTTAGTCTTTCAACAAGTACAATATATAGTTCTTTGATTGGTTTTATTGTATTTAAAATTTAAATATTTTAATTAACTTAAACACTATAGATTACGTTTCAGATGTGAAAATTTTTATGAATTTTGTTAAAACTAAACAAGTACCGTTCATCCTTACATTCATTTGTTTATAGCCTTGCAAGGGTCAGCGAATAATAAGCTGTGAAATATCTGATACCACTTCAGAGCATGGAAGATGCATTTAATATAGACAACTTATATTGTTATTTGTAGTTTTTATAGCAAACGGGCCAGTATAAATATCGATATAATAATTTAAAAGGGAAGAAGTTAATTTAGACTTGGTCTTCCTGTACATGTTTTGGAAACAAATACGCAAAACATTAATTTCTTGCTTAGGCCACTATAAAAAAAGTCAGAAAGATATTATACATCATCAAAAGTGTAAACAAAAATTGTCATAATTAAAAGAAAAGCAACTGTATTCTGTTTCATTCATTAATTAAATTAGCATAATCTAAGTAACAAGAACTTAATAGCTAGTGGACGGTAGTTTTCTCTTTACGTTTGAGGCAAGGAAACGGGGAAGGCGATAAGTCGAACATTACACGTCCGTCAAACACCTCATCGCCTCTAGGCGCGGAGTATTAAACTAGCGTGCAGTGTTTACGTAGAAACAGTTTTTCACCGGGACTTCAAGCGATGATCCTGTTGTTTTATTTATGGAAAGTTCGTGGTAAAGTCCAATGCAGGTTTCTATGGCTTAGTTTTACAATTACGATCGAGATATTCTCAGCTACAGCAACGTGAAAAAGCCATTTTGTTTGCACTTTTGAGGAGCTTAGGAATCATGTGTTTAATAAGCGGATGTTTTTTAAATCATAAGGACAACGTTTGGAATGTGTCTTTTAGTAGGTAAACGCACTGAAAACATTTTTAAAAAGTTATGCAAGGATAAGTATTTTCCGTACGCTACAGCGTGGCTCACGCATCCCGTCCACGAATTCTTAAGAAATGACTCACAAATAGTTTGTGTACTTCTCGACTTATTTTTACACTACTACAATCAAAAACTGCAAAGGGAAACAATTTCGAACAACATAAAATATAAGTTTTACTGTAAGATAGTTTGCTTTCGTCACTAGGCTATTTAGCGCGTGAAAAAATACGGAACTCTCAGTTCAGCCAATTGCTACTCGATACGTCAATGCATAGTTGTCAAATTTACGTTAGGTAATCAATATTTTACTAAAATTAAGATTATAGTGTGTTGAGAAACAGTTTGGATTTGATCACCACTTCATGAAATAGGTTGAAATTAAATAATCGATTATAACCAAGATTTAATCCGATATTGTGAAACCGGCCCTTAATATTTATTTTTAATCTTTGCAAAGAATTGAGCTTGATATTATTTGCAACAAATTAAATATGTTATTTACATAGCTATTAATGTAGTGATATACAATTTTTTGTCTGATAAACAATACAAAGCCTACATATTAATTACGTATGCCTAAGTGATTATTTTTGTTGAAGTGTGCTCGTAAGCTACCGAAAATCGTGATGATTTAATGTTACAACCGCTTAATGAGACGTTATAGCCTACCTTTGACGGACAATGAATAAAAAAGTTTTGAATTTCGAAAAAAATTAGGAAGTCTTTGTTGCGAAAATCCGCTCTGCCTAACGTGACTGAAAATCACTTACAACTAAGATGACGACTTTACAATATGTTATTTATAACACAGTTAAACAGAATATGGTAGCAAGAGAGAACAGACTGATAACTATTCTCAGTATAACTGCTTCTGTAATATGCGGTGGAAAATTGTTAAACAGAAATAAGTTATATGGTAAAATATTATCATTAAATGTGACTAACTGAAACTGAATTTAATGAACTTTTATATCAATTTTTAATACTTTTTTAATGAAAGAAACCAGATAATTATAAGTTTGTGTCATTTTAATGCCTTTATTCTGCAAATTAATTGATTTTAATTTCAACAATAAATGTAACAAGTATCACAAAAATAGTCAATTTACGCGACCAATTTAACGTTTGTAAGATCTTATTCAGTTGCAAATAAAATGTCTCAGTGTTATGTAAATAGTTGATGCCCGAGCACACACGAAAATAAACATTAAAATGTAGTCTGGATAAAATGGGTGTATGCTCTATTGAATGTTCGATGATCTAGTTGCTAAAATTAGTTCAAAATAATGCACAAATTAAGTACTCCAATAGGGCCCTAACATCACCAATTCTCTTGATGGATGTTGGTGATGTAGCTGTATATCCTCGATGTTCATTAAAGCTAAAACGATGAAATTATGCTTTGGCCTGTCACATACCTAATACAGTAGCATCACTTTTGTCCACAACCAAATTAATGCAGAATTAAAAGACCAATAAGTACATAGAGTTCCTGAAGGATATATTCTAGGACTTGTCATGTTCCTAATGTATGTAAATGATATCGCTAGAGCAAAACCAAGCGGGAATCTTACATCATTTGCAGACATTGTATTGCTGTCTTATGAAAGAAATAATAAAATTGAAATAATTACAAATGTGCAACATCACCTAGAAACACTAACCAATTCGTTCAAACAAACAAACTGAGCATGAACATCTCATAGAAAAAACCAAGTAGCCCTATGTATATGTTCATCCACAAAAAATCTGTGAGACTATCTGTACCAGTCAATACAGTCTGTGTTTTGACCAGGTGGTAGAAAAAGTAATTATCCTCCTCCAGAAGATTGTATAATGCCACAAAACTAAGCAAAACAAAAAAAAAAATAAAAATAAAACGGGCTTTAAAATAATAATATCCAAAAGGTAAAGAAAAAAATGTAATGTGGAATTGTGTTAATAACATAAATAAAAATTATTTAAAATAGTTGCTGAAAAGAAAACCAAAATTCATAAAATTCTCAAAGTTCACAAAATCAGGTGTCAAACACTTGCCAAGAAAAAATTTAAATAATGCCATTATTTTTCGTAGGAAACAGCACGTATCTTACCAAACGCATTTATGAACACGTCTGTTACGGTTAAAAATATGGATTGAAACACATCTATCCAACATTATAGTTATAGCTACATAGTATGTTCTGCAGGAAGTAAGTTTTGTTCTGCTTCTAAGCGTTGTCTTTTCCTAAAAGTAAAAATTTGTCAGTAGATAATTTTCAATTCATTATTTACGCATGTAAATTGGCTTGCTTACATGTACAGACACGTAGATGTTACAAGCATATTATAGTAAGTATTTGATTACACGTACACTTATGTTTAAACTCTACCATCATATTTCACCTGACATGCAAAATAAAACAATCTATACGATATTTATAGTTATCAGTAAATAATATTGTGCAGTGCCAATAATCAGTCCATCATTGAAAAATGTCTAACATGTATTGTTTTTTACGTAGTATAGATAATAAACGGCAGAATTTTAGGATTTGAGCCCTGCCTCGGGCATTGGTGATTCGAGAGCGCTGTGCATATCACTTGTTAAATATGGGATGGGTAACGATATAACATTTTGAGATTTTCACCGATTTAAAATACTGATTATATTTAACGGTTCTAGTTACTTAAAAGCTAAATCAGGAAATTGGCTCGTTGTTAATGCATGCACGATTGCAAAATTTTTCATTAATTGCGCAGATTTGCTGTCACTTGGCACTGAGTTGATATGAGTGAAAAAGGCCCATTTAATTTATTTTGAAGACGTTTTGATTTAAAACATCAACTGAATAAAGTGAACCTACCGAGCTAATAATTTGAATTGCGTAAAAGCAAACCTGACTTTTACAGACTGGTGATGGAGCATTCTGGCTGCGAAGTCGGGAATGTAATATAACAAACTAATATTTATATAAATAACTATTTTTACTCCTAATAATTTTTACGTATCTAGTGAGAGGCCTTGATAGTCGCAGTTTTCTGTGCTGCCATCTATTATCATATTTTGCACGACCCCTCATATCTCTCGAATTATCGGCCAATCATGGGTGCCTTGAGCTCGCTTATTGGCTAAGTGGTTTCAACAGGCAGGGAGGCCACACAATGGAACAGCAAAAACACAGTAAATTGAACAGACGTCGAGATTTGGTCGCAACTTTTAAATTAAAAGTACTAACTTATTTCATGCTTACCGTGTCATACTGTACACAATACATTGAAGTAACCACTGAATACATCAACTGTACTTTGTCGCTAACAGCAGACGGTTTTAAGTCTTGTCTCATAGAAACCATGCAGAGTCCGCCTTGTATTATCACACGGCGTTGTAGTAAATATTACATTTGGTATAAATTCAGTTGTATTGCTGACAAAGCAGCTACTGTACACGTTTATAGCTAATTGGAGTTTACACCATACCCGTTCTTACCACATAAATAACGGGATATAACGGAATTTCACGAACTAAACATAATTTGCTGTTGTAGAGTTAGAGTAAACAGACACGCAATAACAAGTTCAATGACGTCACAAGGACATCAACAAGGCGGCACTCGTTTTTACCGAGCTAAAATAAATGCTCTTTTTAAATCAAAGTATATTTAAAATATAGGGTACTACCCCATTGAAGCAAAGCAGGTTCTGTTGCTTGTGAGCTACCCCAGGTTTGTCACATAGGGAAACACTTCACGGACTTTGCCGGTAGCCAGTGGCTTCTTTTCCTAGTAATTCTGTTTCCATTGCCTTAGTTTATGGTCGATGCTTGATTTTAACTTGCTGAAACCTACTGCGTTAAGCGGTCCTGAATTACTAATTCAACTCTTATACCTTTTATTGTATATTCTTCATAATACTGCAGAAAAATTATTTGTTGTTTTAATGTTACGACCTATACACAATTAATGTATGAAAGAAAACTTTATATTAAATTACTGACCAAAAATATGTATTTTACTTACTAACAAATGTTTAAATAATAATGGATTATGTGCGAATGTATGCCTACAGTTCCAGTCAGGTTGTGCCTCTTATGCATGTTTCTTTGAAATTGAATTTATCGCTGAAAAGCGAAGAAATATATTTTTCAATCTTTCCAAAAATCTGATGCCTTGTTGACTTATAAAATAAATATGTCATATAAAAACACCATGCATCCATATACAATGTTATGCTGGCCATCCTTTACTTTAAAAAAGGATAAATTTAGCATTGTTCGTTCTCTTCACTATTTGCTCGCTGCCTCAGTTGTAAGTCTAGAAAACATATACCGTTTTTTGCCAGAAAGTTTACAGACAATCTTACATTTGCAGATGTCAGTTTTTGCTCCTAACATAACTGTATTTCAGTAAATAATTTTACACGATATTATTATAAACCTATTTGCGGGTATTCATCATCATTTTTTTCCTCCTCTACTTCGGAAATTTTTAAGGATAAAATTGTATGACGTTAAGGGTATTAAATTGCGTTTTTATTCAAAGTTTTTGTATTTTTATGAAATGGCAGTAGTTTTGTAGACGATACTTGTGAGTACAGTTCCTCTTACGAAATAATTAAAGCTCGCAAAGTTTTCATAACGGTGCACCCAAAATTAAAATTTGCATGTTGCGTTGCCGTGCAAAAAGTAAAAACCAACGAACTTATGAAATAATTCCCATTGTAATAACATTCCATAGGCTACGTAATCAATTATTATAAAAACTCATGGAGAACAATTTTTGTAATTAAAAAAATTGCTGAATCGGCTAGTTTTTTCTTTTAGAATTGCGATGTATATACATATATATTTTAATATTCAGTATATTAAGTTGAGAGTTTCAAAATTTTTGTTTATGCTAAGTAGCCTATTGCATGCTAATCCAGTATGAATAATCGATTAGACCGACATAGACCGGACACGGGTAAAAAGAAAATGTAACTGTCAAGAAAAATAATATACAGTTTTGCATCAATATGGTCCACTGCATGCAATCATGAGGTAAGCTTTCTTACACTGGTAGGTAAGTTTTATTTGATATAAAAGCATTGTATTCAACATGCTGAGCAAAAAGAATTAATGTTACATCACACACAGTCTACTATAAACATCTATTAGACGCTATGTATATCTGAAGCAGTTCGGGATCATACGTAGGCTAGTGGTCTCGAGCAAGGAAGTACTTGTGGGTAGTGGACAGCTGAATACCCGGAACCCGAAGTATAAATCAGCAGCGCCCCTCCGTGACAGAAGATGTTGCCCAGCAGGGTGGCTTCCCCTCCGCTGCCAAGGTTGTTGCTGTACCCCCACTCCGGCACGCCTGAACTCTTGGAGAAACGGTCTGGAGTAGCCGTTGCCAGAGAGCACCACGCAATGGCCTCAAAAAATACGCAAATATCCGTTTCATTTTAACAAAATTTAAAGATATTTTCAGCGATGACCCTACTATTTCTTTATACCACTGCGTTCAGAATTACCTACTCTGTGTTGCAAACATTTTCTTTTCGCGATTCAAGTTACGTGTAATTTATAACACTGGCTCAATATACCCTAATTTTGAAAAAAAAAAAAAAATTGGCGGCAAAAATAAAACGTGTGACCATTTTTCAAATGTTGGCAACACACATCCATCTTTTATCTCCCTCCATAAAAAACGCAGCCCTCTACATATCATCTACCTCTTATTATGTTGTTAAACAGAATACACTACGTTACCATCTACTTGGATCCTTATATAGCACTCTTAAGGTTGTTTGGGTAAGAAGTTTATTCGTTTATTCATATTGGTGTTTTGACTTGAGATTCTGCTTAACTTATTATACAGGTCAGTTCTATTTTACCTTGATCTGGTAGGATTTCAAATAATATGCTAACATATGTGCATGTTATAACAGACAGAAGTTAATTACTGTTGTGTGTATGTGTATGTACGTATGTATACACATATATCCATACCTTATGTTTAAGTGATGTTACTAGGATGTTCAGTAATTTTTAAATACTATCAACGTCAGTTGTGTGACAATTCAAGCAATTTTAAGCAACAATGTTACATGTACATACTGTAATGTAATTACCATATTTTATAGTTTAAGATACATTTTTCACAAAAGTATTTAAAATGCCATTGATTTTTCTTTGTAATATGTTAGAATATAGTTGCATGATTAATGTGTAACCTATACAGATGTGTTGTAACTGCCTCTTGATAAATAGGAGTATTTATAATTTGACAATTTTCCCACAAAAAAAATTGTTTTCATAAAGATGTATTTTTTACTGCAATGTGAAAACACAAAATGCTTTGATGCTATTTTTAGTTGAATCTGCATTCTTTGCTTTACTTACAGAAAAATTTTCATTGTGTTACCAAGTGTATTTCCTGAAATATTTTTTTTTTAACGAATGTCCTACACTCCTTAAGCAGTCTGTCATGTTTCACAAAATCAGTAACACACACCAAATTTACCCTTCTGTAACAAAAATATTTTAAGGAATATTGCAAAAACCCGTTATATGTCTTTTAACTTTGGTGAGGGCTACACAAATATTAATTTTCATTGAAATCATTGACAGTGGGTGACATGGCCTTGTTGAATTGACATGGAATGACCCCGGGGTTAGTTAGGCTGCCTGTTAACTTTAGCAGAGTAGAGAGGAAGAGAGAATAACAGAGAGAAGATCCAGGTGATTAGTAGATAGTAGATCGGAGCGGGGTACTTGCCAAAGGGTGGTTGCCTGATGGCCAGTTATTATTATAGATGAATTTAAAGTAATGTTGATATGGATAAATGACAACGGAAAAACAACAAAAAAGTATTTTTATACAAGTGTAAAGAACAGAACTTCGGGTATTTTCAGCCGATGGCTGTTTAAAACTTTGTTGAAATCTTGTAGTAAATAGGTTCTCAAAAAAATTAATTTGTAAAATGCACTCACTTAAAGTTTTAAAAATAAAAATTTTTTTTGTGCTGATTCCAAGGACGGTTTTGTTAGGTTGGGAAACAATACAAATAATGTTTGACTTTGCATTGCGTCACTCCTTTAGTATGTGTGCTAATTGTTTACTGCATCGATTTCGTCGTACAATAGACATAGTGTCGTAACTGCAAAATGACAACTTCTCAGGAGAGCAATTGAAAGAAAATCAAGCTTACCTACATTTAATTTTATAAATTTATATGTAATCACCAGAATGAAATCAAATTTTTGGCTAAGTTACTTAAAGATAATCATTAATGTCCTGTTGTTGAAATTAATAATTTTTCTTCTATGTCTGTTTCTTGTTACAATGGAAAATATTGGTTACGACGAAACTTAAAATGCAATACCTTTGACACTGTAAGTGATACAGATAAACCAGTATGCCCATCACATTAAAGCTCGTCAGGATGATTGGCCACACAGTCTTAACTCAAAATCGCCAATTTTGCAGTTACGACACTATGTCTATTGTACGACGATTTACAGTAGATGGTGAGAGAGTGGTTGAGAATGCGGGTAAAGGTAACAATTTATTTTATTTGTGCATATAAGACAATCTCCCATGAATAACATCATTCCTATTGGTAAATGGTAAACTATATATTTCTGGCAGAGACACACACTAACTTACTATACAAAAGTCATGTACAATAGGTAGCTTGAATGTTATAGTGTGATCAATACATTAAGACAGTTAAATTCACCAAGATATGTGCATTATGTGTAAACAATTTACACAACCTAAGTGAAATTGTGCTATTCCAATTAGTGGATAGTTTCTTTAATCCATAAAGTTCCGATTAGTCGTAGTGTTCGGTTGTTTCAACTTTAATCATGTGTTTTGTGTTGAGACATAATTTTGGATTGTGTAAGTGAATAAAAATATCTGTAAGGCCCATTATTAGAATAATACTTCTGAAAACATTTGGAATATAATGGGTAGTGATGGTGTAGGGTAAGTTGGTAAGGTCAAATTACAATGTGTGCTGCTTTTTTGCCCATGTTATGTACAGTTACTGTCTGGAAGAATTCCTGTCATAACACTGAGTGGCAAGAGCTTTACCACCACAATAGTGCAGAACTGAGGCACTGAAAATCAGTGCATTAGTATATCATAAAATCCAGACGGCCACCAAACCTCAACATACGGTAACTTCAATTCCAATTTCTCGTTATACTGCAGTTATATCAGGAACAATTTCTGTTATGACACCAGAGTGGTAGAGCCTAAACCCCTTCAGACAATAGTTCAGAACTGAGGCGCTAAGAACTAGCCCATCAGTATATCATAAAATCCAGACAGCCACCAGGCCTCAGCCTGGTGATAACTTTCATGCAGATTTCCCGCCACACCCTAGTTTGCCTCTCGGCTGATATGTGTACTAGTAACCTACTATCGCTTGTCATTCGTCATACTGCAGTGTGTAGTCATTTGCTGCCTGACGAAGCTTGCTTGACCAGCGAAACTTCACAACGGCGCAGTTGCATGAAAAATTGCTGTCAATTTCTTTTTTTACATTCTCCTTCCTGCAAGTACGATTCTGGAGTATTTGTGCACCTTTTCTACATGTTTTAGTAATTTTAGTCTAGCTGCAGTTTGCCACCTTCTGTTTGTGTTTGAGTGTGCATGGTAGATAAATAAACGCTGAAAACATCAATTAATTTCTACACTTTTTTCGAAGGCAGTATGGATAAAATACTCAATGACAATCCTAAATAATGGTATTTGCCAACTTTGTAAGTAAATATTTATCCAGAATTGCTTATCTGTTACGCGTTATCTCTTGCGCCCCAGTTCTGGCGTCAGAGATTGTGCTCAGAAGTTTGTAACACTGGAAACTATTTTGTTTAAAATGTTGGATAAAACTATTGTCTAGGATTGCTGTTGTTTAATTTTCGCAAATTGGTTTCAAGAAACCTACAATTATAGATTACTGCTATTAGTGTTCAATTATGTACCACACCCTCTTAAGACTCATGTTGGAGTGTCTGAGTCTTTTTATATGAAGCAAATTTTGCAGTAAATTTGAGATTTGAGAAGCACTAGAATTAAAATGATTAAGACAAACCATTAAGAAATTGCTTACATGACAAAACATAATTTCAACTTCTGCATAGTTAAAATCATAGCACATAACAATGTAAATATGGTCAAATCGTATGTATGCGGTTGAAAACAATAAATGAAATTACTTATCAACTAAGAAAGCTTTAATTATGTAGAAATTAAAAAAAAAAAAACAGGTTTCATTTGCATTGTGTTACCAAACACTTAACTGTTGACATAAGTTTTCTTTTGATTTAGCTGAAGTCAACCAGTGGTGGATTTAAACAATTTTTTAGAGGAGGGGCATAGGTCCTGTTACGTGCAAAATATTGGAGATAATAAGTTAATTACAATTTCGGTTCAACTCCGTAGAAAAATTTATTTTTTTCGTCTAATTTGCTGTTATCAGAAAATACTTACTTTTTATACATATAAAGGAGAAGTATCTGAAAGTGGCAAATTGTAAGATTGTATATAATCCTTTGGATCAAATGCCATAACTGGTAAAAAAATTTTTAAGGTTTTAATTAATCATTAAAATGTTAACTAATCACAAATGACAGTACAATACAAATGATAGGAAAGTGGCTTCGAAACATAGAATGTATGCTATAACTTGAATGATTGAGTGAATATTTTGAGTAAAATCATGGTTGTGTTCATAACTAGAACTCGGGTAGCAATGGCATGTGTTCATGATTTTATTCAAAATCTGAATGTAAGCTGCTGCAAGTTCACTTAAAGTACTTTACAGTGATTAAATGCTCAATTAATATTTCCAATCACACAGTGTTTCAGTTAAATGTGCTGTAACTCTAACAATGTGAAGAAGAAAATATATTTTTATTTTAATATGCCTAGCTAATATTTCATCACATCAGTAACATTAATGATAAATTTTAAATTATCTAATTTCTCACGTACAGAAATTAATAATGTTAGGCCTATAGACAGTATAATTACAAAAATTAATATTGTGTACAATTAATACTGGTACCTAATATTTATACAGATTATAAAACTGACCTTACGGGTGTGGTCTACCACAATTTTCATCACCATTTTTTAATTTTTCATTTGTACCAGATATTTTTCATTTTTTACACAAAATGTGACTAAATTTGGCTCTTATGAAATTTTTTTCTCTCGTAGTGTTTGCATAATGACTTGTTAAAGTCATATTTTGTATGTTTCCATTTTAAGGACTACACTTAAACCAACTGATAAACCAAACTCAAAAAAATCACGGTGGATAAAGACTTGCAGGCTACAATGTCATGCTCATAAATATAAACAATAAAATTATTTGTATTTTTAAAACATGCTAAAACTGAAAAATTTTAAAAATCCAATATTTTTGTTTAAGTACAAATAATTTTTATTGTGTATTTTTGAGCATGACATTGTAGCCTGCAATATCTTTATTCACTGTGATTTTTTTGTGTTTGGTATGTAAGTTGGTTTCACTGTAGTCCTTAAAACGGAAACATGCAAAATATGGCTTTAACAAGCCATTACGTAAAAATTACGAGAGAAAAAAATTTCATAAGAGCCAAATTTAGTCACATTTTGTGTCTAAAATAAGAAAAAAAAAATCTGGTACAAATAAAAAAAATGGTGATCAAAATTGCGGTAGACTGCACCCTTAAGAGGGCTATGTACCGGAAGTAATTTTCCGCCTTTAATGAGTGGAGATAGTGAAGCGATAAGGTTCAGCTTTTCACACTTGATGGTAACTGCGTCGCTTCTATTCGCGGTGCGCCAAACTGGCGTGTACTTTTTTTACTATGGGACTTAAAGCGGCGACCCTACAATATTATTTGAGGTAAGTTTGTAGCAAAGACCAACACGTGCTTCTAACGTTGAGTTTTATGAATCCAAATTGCATTTTTCCAGTTACAGCTGTCCAAAAAAGTTATTTTTAGCCATTTTGAGGGGCCCTGAAAACATGTTTCTAATAAGCATATTGCATTTTTAAAACGATAGAAGCCTGATTTTAACCATGGGTTCTTTTCGTAGATAAACATATTGTGAATAAGTTAAGGAGTTTCGCATAGATAAGAAAAGGTGTGGCACGCTACAACACCAATTACCAAAACCGTAATGTAATACTGTCAAATTCCCTGTTATATCTGGCAAAGAAGCTTGGAATCATTATAGAACAAAAATATCTCGAGAAAGGTCATACTGAGTTAGAGTGTGATGCAATACACGCATCCATTGAAAGACGTCTGAAATACCGGGATATAAATGTTCCAGCGGATTATGTGGCAGCATGTTCAAAAGCAAGGAAACATCCAAAACCTTACACTGTAAAATATCTAGACCATACCTTTCTTAAAGATTACAGCGAAGCTGTTGTGTACAAATCGATACGTCCAGGAACATCAGCAGGGGATCCTAAAGTAACAGATATACGAAGTCTCAAATACAGTGAGGACTGTGTATTTTATAAACTTTCCTTCGACCATGACTATGCTCAGCTTCCTGTTCGAAAAATGCGTCAAAAAAAACAAGTAGAAGATGTTATTTTCCCAATCTTGTATAAGGAGAGATTGAAGATAAATAAAACAAAGTATAATCACTTACAAGAATTAAAAATTACTTTGCATCCTGATTATCACTTATTTTATGATTCCTTGCCACATTAGTGAATTACAGAAGTTCTGTTGCTTTGTTGTGATCCTAATAACACATTTCTGTTCAGAGTCTGATGGGACAAGTTGGTTTGGTGAAACATTTTTTTCATTTTGACA
>PNEQ01000099.1:26101-95606 GCA_003012365.1 Medauroidea extradentata
CGTGGAATTCAATTATGTACCATGTTTTTCTATGTTCTTAAAATAATTGACAATTCAACTGTCTGCTAAAATACTCTTTGTAGATAATGATTAACAATTAAAGTACTGTTCATCGACATTTTTCTGTGTTTTTATTTACAATAAATGGTATTTATGGCAAAAACCAGTTATCCTGTTATGGTAAAATTGTTGAAAAAAACATAACTCCTGATGCTAGAAAATTAATGAAAGCAAGTAACTCCAGCGTAAAGTCATGTAACTCCACTTTATGAAAATATCATACCAGATAACTCCATTACAAAATACAAAATGTAAAAAACCCTACTTTTTCCTTATCAAACATGTCTTACCACTTAAAAACTACAATTTGAATGTAAAATAAAATGTTCATGTTAATTATATACAAACTAAGATTGTTTTTTGTGCCTCCTGTAAAATTGGTGAAACTGGAGTTACCTGATTTTACTATTAAGCCATCGATATTGTGAATAAGTTAAGGAGTTTCGCATAGATAAGAAAAGGTGTGGCACGCTACAACACCGTTCATGCGTTAGGTACATAAGACTCTTAAGGTATTTACAAAATAATATAAATAGTAATATAGTGGCAGTGCAGCAAGTCTTCGACGAGATCAAACACAGCTTCAGCAGTGCAACTCAACTCGTGCATGTCGACCCTAGTAAGCACCTCTATCTGCAAACTAACGCGAGTCAGGATGGGCTACTATGCCCAGCAGTTAACTTCGTGCTTCTCAGCGGGAGGTATGGGGACAGTGGGGCAGGGGAAACAAGAAGACGTAAGGAGGCGACCCAGAGTCGAGAGCTTCGTATTCACTGTTTGGACAATATTGACCCTCAGTGTACTGTATACCCGACAAAAGAAAGTGAAGGTGGTAGCCCGCAGTTATGCATAGCAGATTGTGGGAAATAATGAAAACTGATTCAGTGTTGTGATGAAGTGCCAAATATATGTGTCCTGAAGCGTCTACCAAGAGCAATACAAGAGCAGCAAAGTATGCAAGTGTGAGAACAAGTCATCAGGATTCGTCAAGTCAGCCAAGACAACCACATGAGCCACTGATCACGCTAGGAAAAAACAGATACTGGAAATGTTAACTTGAAGATTTTAATGAGCAATGAAATTGTAGTTAATTTAGTTTACTGTTACTTAGTTCAGAGTGGAATTGAAGGAATTGGTGAGTTAGCTATTATCTAATACTATCAAGAGTTGATGCAGGTGAAAGAGAGAGTATTGAAAAGTGCCAGAATGCAAGGATGGGATGAAAGGGAGATCCGTGAGAAAACCCGCTGAACTGCAAAATTGTAAGACACATCCTGCATGCATAATAAATCCAAGGAACCCATATTTCTTTTAATTATGTGTAGTAACTAATATATATTCAGTAATAATATTAACTAAAACTTTGATTGTTGTTATTGTTATGCATTCAATGAATGTTATCTAGAACCCTTTTTTTCCTCTAAGGGCAGATTCTTAAGAATATCAGTTAAATACATTTTGTTAACTTTTTTTTGTGCAGATTAAAATCCCATATGTATCATTGGGTTTAAGGGCTATGGAAAGGGTTTAATAAATTTACAGATATTTAATTTTCATAATTAGCAAAATTATTGCAATGGAAGTCTATGATAACATTGTGAAAAATGCTAACATTTCTGTTTTAAATGGATATTTATTCTTGAAGTTAAAATGATAATTTTACACGAAAAAATGCCATAAATGTAAAAAAGATGATTAATTACTATAGAATTTCAGATGTTATTATTTTGAAACTTTTAAAATCTAGTGTTTTAAGTATTTATATTGAGTTTATGGTCTTTATTATTTATTATTCGATGAACTATTATTTTTATTCACAATTAATTCACTGCGTTGACTATTTCTGTATGTGTTTACCTCTGATTTTTAGCCAACAAAATATAACCCATTGAATTGTGTCAATTGTTATAAACTCTGTTAGTGAGTGAGAGATTTTGGTCAGCGTTCAACATCTAGGTCTTTAGCGCTGGTGAGAGGTGACTTGAGGTGAGTATGGAGCAGTGCTGGAATGAAAGGGCGGGGGAAACGGGAGATTCCAGATACCAGCGGCATTGTCCAGCACGATTCCCACATGCAAAAATCCGGGAACTGACCCAGCCGGGAATTGAACCCGGATCGCCACTGCGGCGCCTACTAAACTCTGTTAGTGTTTTCATAATTAGCATAATTGCGCGCTGCAGGTCATTCCATAGCCAAATATTATTAATGAACACACGGAGTACAACTTTTCAGAATGATCTTTAATGAAGAATAAAAAAATATCTCGATGTGTGTCGAACCAGATATTCTATGTGTAGGGTTACATGCATGCTAAAGTTGAAGTATAACGGAAATTAATTTTTAATTATAATTAATAAACATTTATTCGTACATTAAAGCATAAAGCCACACTTAAAAAAGCATTTTAAAATGTCATAAGTATTTGGTACTTCTGTAGAGCATAAACGACTTATGTGAATTCTAAGTCCAGTGTGAACATAACTAGGAATCAAGTGTTAATTCTGTCATAAGTTAATGCAAAGAAAACATAAGGAGCTTCATGTTAACTTTAATATGAATTGGTCTTGAAGGCAAAAAAAATTTACTTCTGGAGCTTTTGCGAGAATTATATAGTTAAACTCCAACTCACAAGTATGTTGCACCGTGTAGTGTATGATAGAATTCGCCAAATGTTTTCCTAGTATTAATCTTGCAGGTGTTTCGGACAGTAGGATATCAGTTTCTCTTTGCCCTCCGCTCCTGGTTATAGGTCTAGGGAGCTTAGGCACTAAGTTAACTGCGGGACACAGTAGATGCTGTGGTGTTGCAATATGACGACGATGGAAAGAAACAGATCACTGACTTCGCTAGTGCCAAGTTCGGGCCGTGCGAGCGGAAATACAATATCACCAAGCGCGAGTGTCTAGCCATCATATAGTTGCAAAGCATTACCTGCCTTATGTCGAGTGTCAACCCTTCACTCTCCACACAGATTACAGATGTATTATATGACTGCATGTCATGGAAGTGGTGCGCAGCAAACTTATGCTATGGTCAATGTTGTTACAAGCATATGACTTCACTGTAGAACACATCCCAGTTGCAGAAAATCAGCTGGCCGACGTGCTGTCACGCGAGAGTTGGTCTTAGAGATGAACTTTGAAAAATGTTAGTGTATGTAATGTAAACACCCGGGATCCAATATTTTAAGGAAATTTCTTGTTAAGGAACCAAGAAGGTTGGGAAATATGCCCATTTTTTTAATATATATATCAGAACAATAATAATAAATATATCAGAATAATAAAAATGTAACAGAATTTTAAAAGTCCTTGGCTTTTGATTTGAAAATAATTTTACTATCTAAATATCTTTGCACGAGAGGTTTACGGATGTTAAAATTATTTTCAAATGAAAATGTGAGTATTTTTGGAATTCAGTTATTTTAGAGGCCTAGATATTATCATATTATAAAATGACAGTTTTCCATTTTTTTTCATTTAGTGGTTTCAAGCATGTATTTTCTAAAAACAATTTTGAATTTTTTACTCTAAAGTAAAGGATACTACATCATAGTGTTGTATAAATAAACGTCTGCTGATAAAATATCTACTTGGCAAATAAATTTCTAAAATTTTAGTTGTTCGCTTTTTATTGACAATTGAGTATTCCAATTGTCTGCTCGACATTGTACCTTTTCATACCCCGTAAAGTATTTTTCTGATAATTTAATACATGTTAAGAATTAAATAACAATAGCGATGTCTAAATATGTTAGTTAACAGGTTTACATATTTTTTACGCAGTTTGCAAACTATATAAGAAAGTATGGTGTTTATGAAAACATAGTATTTATAATCTACTCAGTAATATGGACTTGACTCGCTGTAAAATATTTTTTATATGAAATCAATATTTTACTTGATGGCATTTCAATTGATGTGCTGAGTAAGAACTTAATTATTGTGAAATAAAAATCATAAACACCACTAATTATTGCTGACAACATAACCTCATATTGCAAAGTTGTCTTTGAGCACCTGTAATTTTTTAAAATAAATTGGTAATGGTTTCTAAATTGTTATTGTTGTGATCTTATAATTATGTTTGTCACATCGAAGCTGGCAAGTTTCAAAGATATTATTGCTATGTATATGTTGCACTTCATGGAAGTTTTTTTACGTTATGGGTTACCAAATGCTTGCTTCAGTGAAGATAATTTATTGCTTGTTTTTGCAAGTAAGTCTTAACAGTAGTACATCCTGAACATGTGCTTGAATGCTCTCATGCTGCTGTTTAAATAGCATTTATAAACTGTACTGTTGCCAGACAAGTTTTTTTGGGGGGAGGGTATAAGGTGCCGTGGAGCTAAATAAATTTTTTGAGGGGGGTATTAGCGCAATCGTTCTGGCATGGGGACCGTAACTTAAAGTGGGGTGGCCTCCCCTGGGAAAATTTCAGTTTCTAGGTGCAAAATGGTGGTATTTAAGCAGATTTTAAACCTAAATGTGCAGTGGACATAAAACGTTAGTATTTTTAAAGGCGTAATTGATAATTTTATGCAATGAACATAAAAAATATCATAAAATGAGGCTCCGTTTCTGTCCAAATGTCTATACTTCAATATACTTTATTTAGTAATAATTTTGCGAGTATGCCTGTCATGGGACCTTACAACAGAACAAAAAAAAATGCTTGTGTAACCAATATTGATTCTGATTTTCTATGTATGTATGTATGTATGTAATTCAATTCTATGTACAACCTTTATGTATCTCTTGAATTAATATTTTATTTATTGTATTTATCACAAATATTTTTGTCATTAGATGGAGTAGGTGGCTTAGGGCGGTATTCATAGTCCGCAAATAAGCAATACTTGAAATGAGAACTACTTATATTTTTGCTTAAGCACAAATTTTAATTCATAGTGCGACGAATAAGCAATACTTATATTTTTACTCAGATTTGTACTTCATGAAGTATAATTTCTCTGTGCAGTGCTTAATATGAATTCATAGTCACCCAGTGAGCAATACTTATTTCTCAAAAATTCATAGCCAAATAAGTAGTCCTTATTCATGCCTATAAGTATATTTATTTCAAGTCATGTCTGTAGTGAACTCGAGCAATTTTTAGTTGTAAGTGCGATTTTCAACAGTACATAACCTAGTTTGTCATGCTTTGTCCCGTTATGGATCTGGGCAAGTGGGATGATTTCGAACAATTCGTTGGTGAGGTTGAGGAGAATGAAAAAGAAAACGTGCAAATTCAGAAGCGCTTCATTCGTGATGTCTTAAATCCATTTAAATGGTATTCAGATAATAGGTTATGTAAGGAATTCCTTCCTTCACATTGATATTTCATTCCACATATTTAACGAAAAGAGGGATTTAATAAGTTAGACATAAAACGTACATGGAACAAAATGGAAAAATTAAAATTAAACAGACACAGTTATGAAAACATAACCTCATTACTTAACCTTTTTTCAAACCTTTTCTTCGTGCTTTGGTTCCTTAAAGAATTTTGTATGTTCATATCCCTAGGAATGATGTTTTATTTGCAAATTCCGTTTCAATATGAATTCAACATTTCGTTAAATTTTACCTACATTTTATAATGAAAACATTGCAGATTGAAAATGTTTAACATCCACCTATAATAGGCCTAGGCCTATCTAGGTCTACGAACATTACACCCAGTAAATTTCTACACAATAACATCAGTTTTTGTTATGACCTACATATAAAAACAAGAAAAATAATATTTTAATTAAAGTGAACTAAATAAATTTAGCGTCGCCTGTAACCAAAATAATTTTTCGTCAAGTGGTAACATGACAGGTTGGAATCTGACAGAAAACTAATTATGTGATCACAACATTCAATTTTAGTACACAAGATCGTTCACTTTATCTCATCATGCTCGAGAATCACAAATATGTTCAAAGTCTGTTCTGTGATAGGTTATGGCATCAGTTGGTAGGCAATACACATCTGGCAGGCCGTTTATAAACTGTATTTCAAATGCAGTGAGAGATACAGTCAAGAACATGTTCAGGATGTATAATATAAAAGCATTTAATTTTAAGTCTGTAACAGACGCAATGTTAGGACCAGCTTGAAAAATCCAGCATTATATTAACTTCGTTGCAGCAAACGAATGAACATTTGCTAACATATAACCTAAAAAAATTTCTGCCAAGTGTAAAGTGTACATATCAATATGTGCTCGAAGCCAGCTTTGTGATATGAGGTTATGTTGTCAGTTAGTAAGCAAAATAGGTTCTGCAATAATAAGTTAAATATATGAACGTTAATATCATCGTAATTTACATTTGTATGCAGAATATCAACTGAAACACAATTAAGTAAAATATTGTAATCAACAAGTATGCAGCACGTGTTCTAGCAAAACGTATTTTTCATCTATTCGAGTCTTGAATGTAATGTTTTATTTCACAGTTAGCAAACTGCATAGAAACAAAAAATGTATTTGCACATTAACTAACATGTTTTTGACCTTAGTATTGTTATTTAATTTTGAACATGTATTAAAGTAAAAGAAAAATACTTTCAAGTGGAATTGACAGTCAAATGTAACCAAATAATTCAAGTATTCTAGAGGACTGCTGTAATTCACATACAAGTTCAGTTCTGTCATGTTGGTATTGATATTGTAGCGATACTTATTTGGTTACTTCATCAAGTACAACTTGGCCTATATAAGGAATGCTTGTTTAAGTTTTACTTCGTGAAGTAGGCGTTTATGAATTTATGGCTGAAATAAGTATTGCTTAGAGAATAAGCATTACTTCATGAAGTACTACTTATTTGCCAAACAAGCCTTCGACTATGAATACTGCCCTTAGAGTTCATTTCACTATTCTTTATTAAACATCGCGTACGTGTGTGCAATGATAAAACTCAGTGAAGTCACTGAAAACTACTCTCCCTTAATGCTGAAGATGGTCTGAATATACGTTTTAAGGATAACCTCCGCCCTTCCTTATTTTTCTCCGTGGTGGGTGTAAATTTCCACCATAGTCACGGTTTCTTTTTTATTTTGACAGAGTATGGGTCGGAAAGTGTATAGTCACTAAAATTAATTAAAAAATATGACATAAGTTCTTATCTCTTATTTAAACTGGTTTTCAGGAACATAAATTTAAGGGTGTACAAATTATATAGTGTACCCCACCCCCAAAATTTTGGGCGTAGGTGACCCCTGTTCCTGCACCACTGATTATAAGTGATTCTAAACTTTGTTTGCTTCTACGAAATAAATAATTTTTCTTGTTTTTGTGAGTAGGTTTTAATAGTACAGCTGTTATTGTCTAAAAATATAATGCTCTTTTGTTATAAATATGGAAGACATTCTTTTTATAGTGGGATTTACAAATAAAATATCATTTACAATGAAATAATTATCATACAAAATCCTTTCTGGCACCAAAACACAATAACTTAAAAGTATTTGGAGAAAGGTTAAGAAATGAGGTTATGTTTTCGTAGCTACTGTATGTTTTGTTGAAATTATATTTTTCGGTATTTTTACATGTATGTTATAAGGCTTTTCCTTCTTCTTTTTTTTCAAATGCCTATGAATATTTATTAAATGTATGGAATGAAATATCAATGTGCAGGGAGGAATTCCTTCCATAAGCTATCTCTTGCACACAAAATCAGTACTTTAGTCACCAAGAGAGCAGACTTGATGAAATACTACTTATGTGCGTGAATAAGCAATGCTTATTTGATTATAAATATTTGTTTAAAAAGTACTGTGTAACTTATTTTGTGACTGTGAATACATATTAAGCTGTAATTACTTTTAATATATTAAATGAAACAGCCACAATAAACAATGCTTATTTCTGGCACTATGAATTGAAAACCATGCTAAGCATGAATATAAGTAATACTTGTTTCTAGTATTGCATAAATCACCACTGTGAATTTCACCTTATAAACAAGTTTTACTATTGCTGATTATCTGCTATTTTTTATTATCAGCGGCATCCATACCCATAATTACCGCAGATAATCGGGAGTCTACAGTATTTTGAATATTTTATAATAGTTTTTTCTATCCAATCGAGGGTAAAGTCGTTATGTTCATATTCTTTGATCTGATAACCCCTTTTTAATATGTCCAAAATATAATTCTTTCCGCGAACATAGTATCCGTGTTGTTAAGCAACCTTTTCAAACCAAACTGAAGTCAAAACAAATATATATCACACAATACAAAGCTTACAAAGTAAACTTGCTTGCTGCTTTCGTGTTAGGAATGGTGCTTCTTCTCTGAAACTGCATGGGCAATCACTAAAAATTCTGTTGCTTTTTAACAGTGATACTGCCAGTGCCCCTAACTACTGTACACAGAAGAGTGGAGTCCATAGATAGTTATGCACTGGAAAAACAATGTTTTCAAGGAGTACTTTTTTCACATTTTTAAAGTTACCATATCAATTCCAAATGGTATACGTTTCCTAAAAGCTGGATTTTATGTTTTGCTAGACCAGCTTCCTGCTGTGCTGAAGGGGAATTGTAGAGAGAGTAAAACTGACAGTGATGCTAAATCTTGTACTAAAAGTGTAACCTTTATAACTAATGGTTGAAGAGAAATTTTGGTTGTTCAAATGTACCCCACTCTCTTGTACTTTGAAATTATATATAATTCTTACTGCTTTACAAATTGTGTATTGTCCTAAAACATTTAAATATTAGAACAGAAGTACCTATATGTCTTACTATGTCACAAAAATACCGCTAGGTACTAATATTCTGATCCGTCCTCTATCTTCTGGCCCTCCCATCTGTATAAGCCCTTATTTTTAACTCTCCATCTTGTTAAACTACTGTCTTTGCCTTTCTCTCACCTATTTTGCTCTTCTCTGTCGACAGTTGCATCCAGTGAATGTCATCCGTCAACTAGTTACCTCCACCCATATATATATATATATATATATATATGCATTAAAAAAAAACAGTTGTCACAAATATTATTTACCACCTTCCCCTTACCCCATGTCATTTGCCATTACAGTGAACAAGGGACTTGGCACACTTCCATGTAAGGCACATTATGTAACATCTCTCTCTTGTGATAAGGATGCCCCTACTTTTACCCTCTGTCTTCATCCAATGAGGAAGTCTTCAATCCATTGCATGACCCACTTTTATACACTATCTTAAGTACCTTCAATAGTATAAGCGGTTCACTTTAAAGTGAGCACTTCCCTGCGCCTATAATAATAAAATTAATGTATTTATTAGGGCTATAGAAATAAAGTTTTGAGAGTTGTGAAATGTTTATACTAGTTTTTAGTTACACAGCAGTTTTTGTACTTAAAATAGTAAAGATGAAGGCATAATAGATTACAGAAAATTGTAAACAGTGTTCAGTTTATCGTGAACAGTTTATATATCCAACATGACTTAGATTATGTTTTAAGTATCCTAAATTAACCTACAAACCTAACTGTACGCAAAGACCAGACAGATGTGCTATACCAAACATGGGAGAAAATTGCTTAAAGTATTCTTGAGAAAAGCAACACAGTGCCATCATGACAAACCTTTTGATATGTTTAATTAATGAATTTTTTTTCAAAGTTTTTAAACATTCATTTGTAATGTCAGTTTTGAACATAATGCAGTGATTAAGGCCTACCAAAAATTTCTGCATTGTAAGCTTTAGCTGTTTTTTTGTTTGTTTATTGGTAAGTAAGAAATAATGATTTGTTGTTTACATTAATTTATGATGTAACCAACATGGCATTAGTGGTGTCATTGACTTTCCTCTGCTCATCATAATATTAATAGAAATGTGAGGGTTCTCTGGCAGAAATTTTTTTTGATACATCGTATCGGTTAGTATATGTGAGATGTGAGTGAATAGTTTTGGACATATCAGATGCAAAGTAAAATTTTTGCTAAATTGTTGCCACCCGAGAAACACTAACATTTTATGTGGCTGATGGATGGGTGGAGAAAGTTGGTACTAAATATGGTATCTATTAGGTATACTTGACTCGATACACTGCTTGTACAGAAAAGTGCCACATGTTTAATTTCAGTGAAGGTAACCAATCTGTCCTCTGATACGGGGAACAGTATTTTCAGGCATTTTAAAATAAGTTGTTTAACCTTGGATTAAGGGGTTTAATATTTTATTCTAACATGTCAGAATGGTAATATGTCTAGGGGCCAATGTTCTATTTATAATATTTGTTTTCCATATAATAATGTGATTTGAATTTTTAAATGAAATAAACACTTTAGTTTAAGGCCTTTCCAATAATCAGATCCTGAAATGCCTGCTGCCAGGCAGGTAGTGCCTCAGTGCAGTGCATTCAATGCCGTATGGACACTCAGACATGTTCAGCAAGAGTGTCATTTGCTACATGGAAGACATCAGCTAGCAGCATTGTTTTCAGCTTGTCAGATGCCAGGCCAAATGATTGTGTGTGCTGTCTGAATTATATTGTCCTTTTTCATTTGTCTTTTTTTATTTACTTTATTTGTGTTTTGGCTGACATAATTCCATAAGTGATTGATGATGTATTTTAAATTTGTAGGATTGTGTTCTAATTGCAGCTAATCTTGGCTAGTTTTCCTAGCTGGTTTTTTTTCTCTTATCAGTTTTTTTAGGCTGACATCTAACTAGCAAGGTGGTGCAACAGTAATATTTTGGACTACATTCAGGACGACCCGGGTTGAAATATTTACTGCAGCCATCCTCATTTCGGTTTTCCAAGGTTTCCCGAAATTGCTTCAGGCAAATGCTGGGATGGTTCATATAAGCCATTGCCTACTCTGTTCCTAAACTCTGGCTACATGTGAAGTTGAATTTAATGATACCATTGACTTCACTGTTGAGGAGATGTAAAACCCAATAATAAAAAATTAATAGGATAACATAATGTTGCAATGGTGCATGTCCACAGTATAACTCATAATCATTCACAACCTTTCAAACAGTCTATTAACAAATTGTTCAGATGAGATTACATGCTGCAGCAGTTGACGGCTGTGTTGATAAAAGTTGTTTATTTATCTATAACATCGTTACGCTTTTCAAACACTTGAACATCGTTCATGAATACTTCATGGCCAAGTTTTCTATGGTCCTGTGCAGGGGAGTGAGGCAAGCAATAGTATCGCTTCGAGACAGGAGAGTGGGAAGGAGGAGGGGTGGCAGTAAGGAAATAGCAAAGCCACCAAAGGCTTCGAATGTAGAGGGAGGGTTGGTTGTCGGATGAGGGGAAGGGAACTGTCTGACCTTGAGTAGTTCACATTTTTCTTGAGACCACAGTTAACTTATGAAATGGTTAATGGTTCTTAGTGAAAATATTTTTAATTTGGTATTTTTTAGAATGTTAATAGAAAACTATTACCTAAGTTCCAAAACATTAAATATGATTAAGCAAAATTAATTAATTTTTTTGATTTTACAAGAAGTTATCCCTCAGAAAAGTCAGTCTTCTTGTTCCTTTCTTTTGCGGTTAATAGATACACCACAGCCTTGATAAGGAAAGAACCAGTTGGAGGCAGACAGTGGTATTAGTTAGCCAGGCATTCATGAACCAAGATCACCATTTAACTATACTACAGGCTTAAGTGCGCTGCTGTGAGGTCATTACTTGTAGGCCATTGTTTCTCCACAAGACTGTTTCAAATCTGAAAAAGTTTTAGCATGTTTTGCTGATATTTTACAATTGGTGTATAGTCTACTGATGGATAACACCGTCCAGTTGAGGCTCTGCCTTCTACTGAAACAGTTTCACCTACTTTATTGGTCTATTTATTTAGATGATATTATAATAGTGTATTTTTTGTGAGAGAGGAGAGATTGCAAGACATTTTTAGGATTGTGTGATTTGTGACAACCCTGTGCTGACCTGCTGACTCTCATGACAACCTCATGCTTTAATTTTGTCTCCTCACAATTTCTTAGAGACCCAGGATTTTTATTAAATTGTGTTTTGTCAGGAGTGAGTAAGCTGTAGCAATGTAACTGTTATGTAATACGATGTTACAATTGTCTTTATTTGCGGTGCAGCTTATTATTACATTTCAGTACAGAAATGAGGTGTTCCCATGCTAGATGTGATATTTCCAGCACCCTCTACCATTTGTTGCGGCGACAAATACTACATGCTGACGCCAGCCAAAGGGCCAGCGGTGGGTTAAGCCCATTGCAGCACGGCCTAACCTCAAACTACCACTACCCTTTGTTCATTGGCCACAGACTCTCGTTATTAATCAATTATTGTGTGTCCTCCTCTCTCACAGGCTTAGTTAAAACAGGCGGCTAAGCCTGGCCGAGCAAGGCTCTAACCAAGGCACAAATTCACTCAACACACCCACCCAAGAGAACACACAACACTATAATGAAAACAACAACACGGGTATACCAGATAGCTACAAAGAATTCTAAATCCAGATCCTTTGCAAAGTAGCGTGTATTAATACTCCAGAACAGGTACAAGATAACAGTTACAAAGATACCCTAACAGAAATCAAATTGGGCTCAACCCAATGTCACGATAACATTAAGCTGTGAACAGGAAAAAACTGTTAAATTCATCACAAGATACATTATAAAGGTCATGGGTGACCCACACGCGCTCCTCAATTAATTTACATGCCACAGGGACACATGCCCCAGCTGTGCTTAGCCAACGGCCGCGACGGCACAACCCTTACTTATAACAACGCTAATATTAAACCAAGCAAAATAAACAGAACAAACGCAGAAACCATAAACGGATAAAATAGGTATAAAACAATAAAAACGTCCAGGATGTGTTGCCACATTCGTGAGCCAACACAACTGCCCATGAGCCGGCCCGGTAAAAGACTGACTGGCAGACACCCTCTCGCAACCTAGTCGGTGCGGAAGGAGAAAAAGTAGGAGGGGGAAAGGAGGGCGAACACGAGCAAAGCTGACAACAACCGAGCGTAGACGAAGTCAGGCGGGGCGGTCAAACAACCACATTGACGAGGCACTCAAGTTTATATCCAGGCAACTTTACGGAAAATCCTTTATATATATACAGGATGTAACAGAAGTAATTGTCAATAATTCACACATGGAAAGTACTGGCCAAAAGAAGTTACAAATGTCCAATAAACATGAGTCCGGAAATCAACAGTTGTCGAGATAGAACACATTGTTTGTTGCAGTTGATCATATATAGGAACACATGGAATTTCTAATCTTTAAAGAAGGTGTTCAAAATATTGCCCATGTGTCTGAATGCAACATTGAACTCGTCTCTGAAACGAGTTGTGAATCTTCTCAGGCAGTCCTGGTGTATTCTGTAAATACTGGAAGGCTGCTTCAATCTGCAAGCATAATTCTTCAAGAGAGTTGACCTCAGTAGCATAGACAAGGCTTTTGACGTGACCCCACACACAGAAATCCACGGGATTTAAATCCGGTGACCTTGGAGGCCATGACACAGGTTCTCCTCTACCGATCCAATGTTGACCATACCGTCGAGTTAGAAGCCGGCGCACATGTAATTGAAAATGTGCTGGAGCACCGTCGTGCATAAACCACATGTTCAGGCGTTAGTTCAGTGGAACATCATCATCATGAAGCAGATATGAAAGTACAGTACACAGAAACTGCCTGTACCAATCTCCGGTTAGTCTCTGTGGTAGGAAGTGTGGTCCAACTATGCAGTCTTTGAGCAGTCCGGCCCAGATGTTCAACGAAAAACGTTGCTGATGTCGTGACACGTGTGTCGCATTAGGATTGACATCGGCCCAAATGTGACAGTTATGGAAGTTGAAAATGCCATCACGGGTAAACCCAGCTTCATACGTGAACAGAATACTGCTTACAAACAGGAGGTTCAAAGTACACTGTTGTTGCATCCATTGGCAGAAATTCTCTCTAGAAGGGAAGTCTGCATTGTTGAGAGCTTGCACACACTGGAGATGATGCGGATACAGTAATTGCCGATGTAAAATCTGCCACACACTCATATGACTCAGCACACGCTCCTGGATAGCAATCCTCCTTGCTGAAGTACTCGGACGTTCGTGCACAATGTCTAACACCCTTTCCTCAACATTAGGTGTTACGGATCTGGGTCTACCTTCTCGTACATGATGTGGGAAGCTCTCACTTTCTCGAAGGTGCTGATGTAACCGTGTAAATGTACGTCTGTCGGGCTGCCTGCGGCGAGGAAAAGCTTCTTCATACAATCGTGCAGACTGAAGTTCACTGCCATTAGCTTTGCCATTCATGAAGTGCATGTCAGCGTACTCTTCAATGAGATTCTGGTAAAGAGAGGTGTTAGAGAGTACAATATAAAGACATTCACAAGTGACTGTCTTAATCGCTGCCAGTCTAGAAAGATGGTCACAGGTGACATCTTTATTAGAGGTTAAGTTAGAGAATAGATCCTTGGCATGGTATGACTCTTCGCTTAGTAACACCAACACTGAGTGCTCATGTCAGCCCACCAATGCTGGCCTACTTGTTGTTTAATTGGACACTGTTAACTGCATGTTTGTATCTTTCACCTTTTGTGTCTTTCACCTTTTGTGTCGTAACAATTTCTCTGAATTGCATCTGTCTGCTGTCTCTGCGTATTTACCCCGTTAAGTTGTTAATGGAGGTACATAGCCAACATTCATATGATTTTTTTATTTCAAGTGTTCTGAGGCACACACTTGCAAAGTATGTTCATCGAATAGTGAAATATCGTATACATTTATTGTATACAGAGCCACTGTTAAAGATTTATGTGTTCTCCTTTTATGCCTATTACAAGAGATAATAGTATGGTACATGTATGACAAAAATGTTACTGTTTAGTAAAATTGAAAATTTTTAGAATATGATGTAGAAAAGCTGATACATGTCAGTCATAGATTTACATTACCAACTATGTGAGTGAATACTTTGTACATGTGGTGCATTTTCGTGGACGTAACCTCTTTCATCACAGTTAAGTACTCTGTGAAATTTTAGCTTTACATTTGGCTCATGAAAAGTCCACCAATACTGCAAAATGGACGTTTGCAAAAAAATGTTTACTAGGATTGCCTTTTTTAAAGTGTGCCTTACTGACTTAAAAAAATTGGTTGACTGAAATAAATTAATGTTTAGTTAAAATTTATGTTCATCACCTCATAAAGGATGACTAATGAAATTTATGGCGTGAACAGAGTGTCTGTGCTATGTTGATGTTTAGGCTATTATTATCTGTGTCATTTTTATTCTACTCTTTCATGCTGAGTTGAAACTGTAATGCTATGTTCTGCATACAAAATTTGTCTGTATTTAAATTCTATTTGAAATTTGGGGATGAAAGGTTTTATGCATTCATGACAGCATTGTTTATAAGACAATGTGTAATGTTTGTTGTCTTCATGTGCACAGCTTCAGGCGATGTCGACAAAGACCTGGTTCGCGCCCCAGGTATGGGTCGCATAACGGGAAGTGCCTCCATTGAAACTTTGGTGCGAGTTGGCATTGAGAAGGAAAATGGGCTAGCTCCTGATAGCAAGATGGTTGTCTTGCATGACTTCACCCCATGTGTTGATGATGAACTTGATGTTAAGAGAGGACAGGTTAGTGATTATTATATATTTGAAACACAATCAATTTTTAGTTTCTCCTTTTGGCATTAACAAGTGTTCCAAGTTACGTGTCATCGTGAATTTTATTTATGTTTTATTTGGTGGAAGGAAGTGATTATACAGTAACACTGTACTTTTCCACCTAGATGTAGCGTCTTGCATCAGCTTGAAGTTGTTCAGTTACGCTTTGTGCTTGTAAAACATTCTATCTCTTGATCAGTAAGCATCTGATTTAACTTACCATATCAAATATTAATGGATACTGATTTAATTTATCTCCGTTACCTGTTTTTTCTAATGTTTAAATAGTGAAGTTGTTCTGGTAATTGAATGTTAGTATGTATGCAAAAAGAGAAAGTGGTTAGATAAAACTGTACAATTTAAAATGTGTTGCATTGATTGTAGAGAAGTTAACAGTTTGCTAGTAGTGTGACTGTAATGGACTACAGTCAATTCATGATTAACCATATTAATCGAGAGGGAAGAATACTGCCAATAATTGGAAAATGTAGCTAATCCATAATGATCATTTGCACATTGGTAGTTTTATCTTGGGCCTATTAATAAATAAGTTATACCACATCTCTTATGCAGCAGTTGCTGCGAGTACACAGCATGTCACAAATATGCACACCTTTCTGTGGAAAGAACATTAAAAATGTTACAAATTTAAAATGTATGAAAAAAATACCTGATTTTCACAATTTCTGCTGGTTATATAGCATATTTTTACAGATAAACACAGTTGTTGTAGATGCTGTGGTAAGTCAGCAAAGTGCAGATAACTGAGAGTTTCTTGTATTTGGAGGCCAAGACAGTGGAAGGTTACCTGTGGGTTTCTGTTTCGAAATACTAATCCCCACGGTGCCTTATAATGACCTTGCAAAATTGTTTCAGAGCAATTTTTACCTGGCAAAACACCCAAAAATTGCATTAAAATAGAATTATTTCAAGTCAGTCACTCAGTTGTCTGTAATCATAAAAATAGCATGTTTTTAAAATGAATTATTACCTGCTTTTTTTTTAGCAAGTACAAGGCTGCATGTGTGTATAAGCCACAAGAAAAATTTTAATGAAAATTTTTTGTAGAAAAATATTTAAGTACATATAGGCAGCAATGAGTATTTGTTTTTCTGTAAATACTGCCGGACTTCCACGTGCTAGTGAGCAGGCCAGCCTGCATGGCAACAGCAAAGTACTGCAACATCAAACTAGTTAACCACCCATTCAACCGGAACTGAACTGCGCTGGCCCATCTCGGCCGCTGAACATTTTATCATTGCATTGTTTTGGAACACAGTAAAGAGAGTGTATCGTGCGAGAAGATTTCATCTCATTTTCTTTCACCATGTCTCCGGCCCTTGTATAGTCACTTTAAAATGGCTGAAGGCCTAAACGTTGTGGTATGAAATAATGATTTGATTAACTAATGGTCATTAAAACAAAACAAAAAAAAAACCTTAACTGCCTTTTGTGGCAGTCTTTTTTCTTTAACCTCTTTTTAAGGAAAGTGAAATCCTGTTGATTTTTTTGTGCTACTCTTTTTAATTTTGCTTCTTTTTTTTTGCTTATATTTTCTCATTTGTTTTGCTGCTGTGAAATGTAGCTCTACCCTGTAAAAGAATGCTGTATAACCACATCTATTCACCTTCCCCTAACTATAATTGGCTACCCTACACTTATCTGGATACAAAGAAGGCATTGAAAAGTGGGAAGGGAAGCAAACATTGTGAAAGCTCTGCTTTATGGCCCTGTTTATTGCAGCATTTGTCTTTGCAGCTAAGGGCGCTGAGATTTTTTTTACTACAAAATGATCACACCATACCATATGCTTTGATTTTTCTTGTTTATTTTTTGTACAGTAACCACGGAAGTTAATTTCTGCTATGTCAATTTGTTGAGCTGCAGCACTATTTACATTTCTTGAAAATTGTTTTTTACTGATAGTTTAATCATTGATGTGTAAACAGCATGTTAAAGTGTGTAATTCATGATTATACGTTTTTTGTTGATGTATTACATAATAACTTATGTGAAGCAGTAAGTACAAGAACGTAGATAAACAGAAAGAAGCATTGTTGGAATTGATGGGCTACAGGGAGGATTGGAAGGATGAACTGTAGGGTGTGCTGAAAGAAAAAGAGAAGGGAAAGGTGGGGGGCAGTTAGGAGTGGGAGACAAGACATTGCCATATGGCAGAGAAATAATGGGTTACATATTTTCAAATCCAGTAAGCAGTTCTTCAATTATCATGACGACATAAACTATGAAAATTTTTCTTGGTGGGTAGAAAACAAACTGGTGTCAAATTTACTGAAGAAGTGTATTGTCATACAAGAGAAACACACTGACGTAATCAAAGCTTTAACTGAGTACGGTAGAACGAGCTGAAGTAGTCGTCTTCGTTGAATCAACACAGACACATATTTAACAACCAGTAAAAGGTTTTTCAGATGTGTGTGGTTTTTATTAATACAGACACATGATACAACTAGAGCACTGTTTACATTTAAAGGAGCACGGATAATTTAAATGGGCCACTCAGAGCAGATACAAAATGAGTGACATCACAAAATTAGAGATGGAGATATGATGCAAATGGGTACACCACCTGTCTGCTGGTGTTACACAGTTTTAATTGCGGTGACGTGCTTTCATCCCACCAGCCATGGCGAGGTAGGGGAAATCTGGCCATGGTTACCGCCCCTCCAGGCATTGCGAGGTAGGGGAAGTTTGTAGATACGTAGACGGTACCAACCAAGGACCTTTTGTCCAATTTAACACTATAGGAGAAGCACAGAGACTAGTGATACGAGCACGAATAAGGCAGGAGAGACACTGTTTTTTATTAACGAGTCACGTGGGTAGTGCAGGTGTCCTATGGCACACTTGTTTTAAACTATTGTATCACCATGTCCATGATTGTGGACATGTTGGGCACAACGGATACTCATAGCTGTCCCACTTGTCTAGTTGTCTTTATCTAGTGCATAGGAATTATTATCTTGAACATTTAATGTGAAATTATCAAATTAATAACAAAGTTGATGCTGCACCATTTTTGGCACCATTTTTGATTTTGATTAAAAAAAATGCTTGTAGTTTACCTTATCCTGTAGGTGAAAGAAAGCTGTAACATTTGTTTAAAAAAATCACTGATTGTTGAGTTATTAGTTTCAGTTAAAAGCAAGATAGTGTTACATTCTTTATTTATGTTGTAAATTGTCATTTATGGTTGGAAGATGGCAGCCATCTGTCAACATTATGATGAGAAAATACCCAATTTACACCTTTCCTGAACCATCAAAGTTACACTTTGAGATCTGACATTTTGTGTGCATAGAGTCTACACGTAGAACACTACAGGGTTACTACAAATATAGAAAATGGGAAAACCTGGAAAAGTCTGAGAAATTGTTTGTGTGGTGCCTGAAAATTGAAATGTGTGATTCAAACTTTGGTTCTGACAGTACAAATCTTCTATTAAGTTCTGCATTTTCAATAATTTTGTGAATAGAGATAGGGCTACCACATAATTTTTCAAGGAGTGATAACATTTGTTAACTTGTAATTCATTTATCTTAATCTTAAAAATTGGACCACATGTTAACATTTTTTTTTTTTTTTTTGTTTCCTTGTTCTATGAGTTGAGAATAATGTATCAGTGCTACAATATGTATAGAATACGAGGCTTTTGGAACTGTTTGTGTTGAGACCACAAACTGACAAACACTTATAGATGTTCTCCGGGGTATCTTGTCGCAAACACAGGCAGACTAGTCACAGTTAATTTCAAACAGCAGAGCAGCCACAACTTTTTCAGGATTGGTTGCCCAACTACTTAGTAAATGAAAATCACTGGATTTTCCTAACCTTTGTTTGGAAAACCTGGAAAAGTCAGGGAAATTTGATCCTGATATTCTGTGACAACCTTGAACGATAAAAAGCACCTGGTTGAATTACTTTCTTCCTGGAAATCAGTGGTCTCCTACTTGGAGGAGAATTAAAAACTAACTTTAGGGAAAACGTTTCCTTGCTGTTGTGTTCTGTTATTTTTACCCCTGTCTAGTACACAGATGTTTAAAAATAGAAAAGTAAAATAATTTTTCACTTATTTTGCATTGTAAAATGCTGTTTCATTGTGATTATTTTGCCAAATTTTAAAATGGCAAAATTATTAAAATGTGAATTACCTTTGCATTAGTTAAATTGTGTGATACCCACAAGTTTTCATCATTTTGTGTTTTTACTTAAAACTTCAGAAAATTTTTTAGATGTAGCATATGTGTACAGTGCATTAGTTTATTCAAACTGTGGTATCAGTGCATTAGTTAATTCATACTGTGATATCAATGCATTAAATTTTAGTATATTGTTAAAATTTTATTCTTCTTTTTGGACAGTCATTCAATTTTCGTTTTAATCTACAGTCACTTTTTGCATACGCATAGTAATATTTACACTTTTCTTGGTTTTGCAGATATGTTACCTTGTAGTATGTTCCATTTTCTAATTGAGCATTTGACTCACATTCAGGAGGACCCGGATTTGATCCCCGACTCCGGCCTTCTCACATCAGTTGAGGGAATTTCAGTTTTCCATGGTTTCCCGAAATTGCTCCAGGTGAATGCTGGGATGGTTCCTTAACAAAGGCCATGGCTGACTCTTCTCCCAGCTCCTATCATTGTGGCAAGCTATGTGTCATTGTCTCTAATGATCTGGCTGTCTACAAGATATAAAGCCCATTTACTTTGACTCGTTGAACATCACAGATAACATTTTACTACATTTGTTGCTTATGTTGTGTCCTTCCATTACATGTTACTACATTTTGTGGTAACAATGTTCTTAAAATAGTCACATGTTTCACCCATACAAATTATTTCGTAAGTTTGGAGTGTGTGCTTGGGCTTGTAGGATGAAAGAATATGACCTTGTACTCTTTTTCTCCCTCCACACTTTCTTTGCCTGCAGCAGTCCCAATCCACCAGTCACCATTACAGATTAAACACACATAATCATTCAAGTTTGGAAAATCTGCTTGTGGTTGTGGTTTTGTGATGGGTAGTACTTAGTGGTTCTGTGAAGGTGAGTGTTGGTACACAGCAAGATTATCTCCATCTACTGGAACAAAACCATGATACTTTCGTGTATTGTGAATGGTTTCACTGTCTTTAAATTGTACTTCTAGTACCTTCTCTTCATTAACAAAGTCTTCTGACAATACAAAGAAAAAGTTATTCTAGAAATGTTGTGTGAACAAACGTTTAACATTTTTTGTGGTAATACAATGTGGTTTTCAGTGGCCCTTTGTAAACTAGTCTTTGTCACAAGATTTTTAACTGTACCTCCGACACCATCACACTGATTTTAACCATGTGATGTGAAAATAAAATCCATTCAAACAGATAGACCAGAGATCTTTGCACGTTTTTCTATAGAGTTGCTGAACCATCACTCAAATAATGCAGTTTTTTGGAAATATGTTTTTATAGTGTTGGAAGCAGAATTTTCTGAAATCTCTAAACAACTACAGTGTTGTATGTCAAATAGGCACTGTCAACACAAAATTTCGCACTTTGTGGAATCAATTTCTTTGTAGTACATAACAAATGGGTGTATTGTAGCTTGTGCATTAACCCAGTGGAATGACTACTTCATCATGCATTGTGAAAGTTAAGTTTCCTGAGAACTCTCCTGAAGTTATGCATTCATCAGAAGTGATTCATTCTGTTTTTGATATTAGAAGCTCAGACTGTCATTTTGCAATGAAATAATTTTTTAAATGTTATTAAATTTTCTTCAGATCAATCACAAAGTCATTGATAGTTTTTACATGGGTGGCAAGCTCACATCAATCAGTTGACAACCACTGTTGGTATTTTATTTCATTCATTAGCTCATTTTCTTCACAGATGATCCCAACCAGTACATGAATCCTAGGACATTTATGACATTTTGAAAGCATACATTTAATTTGAATCAACACTACCAATCATAGGGGCCGCGGTAGCGAAATGGTCAGACCATTCGCCTCCTACTAAGGCGATCCGGGGTTGATTCCCGGCAGGGTAAGTCCCAGGATTTTTGCGTGTGAATCGTGCTGGACGGTGCCATTGGTCGGCAGGTTTTCTCGGGGATCTCCCGTTTACCTCGCCCCATCATTCTGGTGCTTCTCCATACTCACATCATGTCATCCCTCACCAATGCTGATGACTTTAATTCAAAATATCTCACTCACTCGCTAACAATAATTTTTGTGAAATATTGTATGATGTTTTATCCACTCTAGCTGTCAACATTAACTTCACATTTTGGGGCTGTAGACCCATTGATACAGAATGTGTGCTGTTGGCATAGACTAGTACACAACATTTGGGTATTTTCAAAGCAAATTTTGAAATCCCTATGTTTATATGTGGATAACTTTCTTAGAATTTCAAGTAAACTTCATTTAAATTTAACACTAAACATTTTGGTTATTTTGTCTTTGCTCCACTTTGAAATCTGACTCTTACACCAGGCATGATCCTGCTTACATCATCACTCTCGTAAAATCCTGTTGCAGCTTTTATGGTGTCATCACTTAAGCAATTTCCACTTTTTTTTCTTTTCAAAATTTTGTACCATACTGTGTTTTGCTTTTACAGTTCTCGCATTTATTAGTAAATGTTCACTGCACTTAATTTTAGCTTTGGTTTAGAAATGCTTTTGCGTTTTGGTCCCCAACTTTAAATTTTGTTATTTCTCATAAAATATACTAACATCTGCAGATTTCTTCTTTAACTCGAGTATTTATTTAAGTTGACTCAAATTGTAGTTTGGAGGATTTACTTCGTGGTCAGTAGCATAATTGGTCATGAGATATTGATTTCTAATTCTCATCTAATTTTATGTTATGTTATTAATATTTTGCTCCATTCGTTGTCTACTTTTACAGGAAGAATACTTTTGTAGAATAAGTTAATATGATATATATCTAGAATGACACATGCTTATTCTTCAACAACACATGGCTCAAAATTATCATCATTCTGTATTATGTTCTTCTTGGTCAAACTCAAGTTCTGTAGTTTTATTCGTCTTTTCAAAACACACTGATGATCTAGAGTAACCAACTTTATGACATTCATTACTCATCATTAGCAAAACAGCCAACAGAATGCGCCATTATCACAGGGTACATAGTCTGCTACTTGGACAAATGAAGGCTGAAGCTGCAGACAGGATGTGTGTGATTACTTGCTTACCTGCATGGTGCAATTTCAGTTAAACTTTTGCATCTCCTTTACACTTTCAGAAATTTCTGAATGGTCATAGCGTGTAACAACAAGACTTGAAACTTGTTATAAGTTCTTTACTTTATTTTTGATGAGTAAAATTGCCTGTACTTTTCAGATTACATTACAATCTGTAAATGCTAATTAATTTTTTATTTTTGAAATATAGTTTCAAAATACTGAATGAAATTTTTTTTTTGCATTACTGTTGCCAATCAGATGTTTTAACCCTTTTCACATTAATGTTAATCACATTCAGAATGAAACAGGATTTTATAAGGTTAAATACGTGACATTAAAAAATTTCTTTTGGTACTTTTGTAGGTCTTTGTACTCAACATGATTGAAAATAATAGAATGAGACAACTTGTGCTCTGAAGCTAGTAATCAAGAGTATCTTTCTTAAATAACTCAGTGTTTTTTTTTCTTTCCCCACATGACTTTTTTCCCCATTGATAATGGCAAATCTTTTCCCCCTAGTTAGAGACATTTTTTTAGGAAGGTAGTCTTCTAACCAGCTAACTTTGATGTTGCTCATTATTCTACATATAGACTCTAAGCACAGAAATTGTCAGATCTCTAAATGTAACATTGGTGATTCAGGGTCAGGTGTAAAGTGAGTTAAATAAGTAATCAGAATCCTGAAATCAGATGGCTGAACATAAACCTTTTTTAACAATACTGTAAATACAAATAAATAATGTGGCAGTATCTTGCATAAGCTTTTAAATGACCACAAAAACTCCACAACAGTGATTTTAAAAAAAAGTGTTACAGCTTGTTTGGTAAACCTCTAAAATCTGTAAAATTTGCATGCAGTGTGTTTTAAAAATAGCTGTCATCAGCCACTTGCAGACAAAGGTCTGAAATAGTGTTTTTCTTACACTTGGACGATAAGGTAACATATAAAAACTTTTAATTTAAGTAAAAAATGATGCTTCTTTTGCCCCTAGATGATTTCACATCTGTGATTAACCTGTTTTGTAAAGTTTTATTCCCGTCATTTGAGAAGTTAAACCACAAAGTGCTCAGAATATAGTCTTGTGCACTGCAATACACAACTTCCATACATGTATAACACTCGTCAAGTATTTCACCATTGTTACACTTTAACTCGAAAGCCAATTCATGATTGAAAGTCTTAATCACAACTGCCACAGTTTTTAATTCATCTTCCAGTTTTATTTTATCTCGCAGCATGCCAGTTAGTTACGACTATCAAACCACACATGTTATCATGGACTTATTAAAAATAATTTTCATTATGACTTTTTGGGGTTTTTTCAAATGTTTAACAAAAATGTAACAATTTTTGATAGTTCTGAGCATGACCTCGTAAAATAGCAGCTTCATAAAATCCAGTACTTGTAAAATTAGAGTTCTTCTGTAGTGACCTTCATTTTCTATTTTTTTTTATGTACTGACTTCTCAAACACATGTTGCAAGCAACTGAGGTGCAGTGGTTGTAATTCACTAGATTCTCATTCAGGAAAGCGAAGGTTGATTCCTGGTCTAGCATTCTGATTTCTGTGTTTCATATTTCCCAAAATTTCTTCAGACAAAGGCTACGATGATTCCCTTGTAAAAATATAGTTAAAAATAAATCAGTGACTTGTAAAATTGTGCAGGCTATTGAAGCCTTAGTCATGAACGTATGTTAGATAACAGTGAAAAAGTTACTTAGCATTGTTAATGCTAGTTAGTTAAAGTACAGTACTCACACATTATTGTTTGTGTTGTTAGCCTAAAATACATTTGTGCTTGTTTGATTGTAATATTGTGATTACTTAGCCATTTTATTTATTTTAATATTGTTTGTATTCATTATCCAAATTGTTTCGCAGAATTGTTTAAATAGCAGTTATTAGTTTTGGGTTATATTTTGACTTTTTTTGTATTTGTTGCTGCTGTTAATGCTCCTCAAAACTTCGGGATTGTTCTAGATGGTTTTAGGAGTTCTGGGTTAAATTGCATGTCTTAACTTTTTGTTTCCATGGTCATAAGTACATTTTTGGATTTTGTTTTGTGATTGGCCATCCTGGGTCATATACTGTACAGATTTGTCAAGGCGAGGTGGTGTTACTTTGAATGTCTGTGAGAAAAGTTGATAGTATTCTCTGTTCCCACCAATTTTAAACCAAGCATTCATTGAGGCAGGTCGCACTAAGTACTCACAAGGCAAATATGATGTGAGCATGCCAATTTAGCCTACACTGGCAATTCCAGTGGTCTTAACCACCTTTTAACCTCATTTTGGATTTTCTTTAAATTTTAAATCCATCTGTGTAAATTCTTTCCTGCCAGTATAGGAGTTTGTGGGGGAAGGGTGAACCTAGGGTACAGTTTTTCATCCCCGTCATTATAATTTTTTTAGCAGTGAGTAATCATTGTGAACTTCCTAGAAATAACAGAGTTTTAAAGTGTCTGTGTATCATCCAATGTGTGGGATAGGAATTGTAAACTTCTTTCAGTGTTTATTGTCATGGAGTAGAGGAATGTAACATGAAGTGCCTGTGGTTTGACTGTATGTGTACATAATTTGTTTTTCATTCTGAGAAGGTCAGTGTATCTGTAATGTGGAACAGTACACATAATACTATCATGGAAATAAGTTTTTCTCACAGTAATTCTTAC
This sequence comes from Medauroidea extradentata, assembly GCA_003012365.1. Lineage (NCBI taxonomy): Eukaryota > Metazoa > Arthropoda > Insecta > Phasmatodea > Phasmatidae > Medauroidea > Medauroidea extradentata. Next base: position 51,669 of record PNEQ01000099.1, read on the forward strand.
CTTAAGGGAGATCAGTATCGGCCATCTTCGAATTCTAAGTTCCATACACTGAGATTTATCAAAATTTCTCATCTGTCGCATCACAGATATTATCTTTTTAAGTGTTGTCAAACTGTCGTACCTTTACTACTTTTCATTAGATTTTGACTAGTGACATTCCGGAAGAAAAAAGTAATTTTTTTTCTATGGATGGTCATAGGTATAGTATAAGAAATTCAGAGGTGCAGAATATGTCCGATCAAGGGAACGAGGTTTGGAGGAAATCAGAATACATCAGGGAGAAATTTTGTTGAGAAAAAAATCAATATCTGCATTGCACGTAAATGAGCTGCTGCACTCACATGCAAGCCATGCTGTCACATATTGTCCTTTGGTAAGCTCTGAACGGTTGTTATTAATTTTTAACATAGTCAAATTGCCCCTTAATGTGTTAAAAAGTGTGCAGTTGTTTTGGTGGAAAATTTCAGGTCAAAATAATGTGTTCTGAGGAAATAGTCATTCCAAATACATTTTCTGCGCCCCTGAGCAATAGTAATCGAATGCCAATTGTATATAATGTAAGGAATGACTCCCTATGCCTTGTCAAAGCACAAGGCATCATAGAAAGTTTGTTGGTCAAATTAAATGCAGCTCTTCCATTTTTCTAAAAATGCTGGGTACTGATCTCTCTTAAGCGATATTTCTAGCATTCATGGTCCTAACTTCATGAACCTTTCTAGTTAAAGAAACCAAAGCTGATGCTATTGTCCTCATGTTTTGGATGTTAATGTTAACTTCCATGTTGCCAAAGGTAGCACAATTGTTCACCGTGTTGCCTAAGCGAAGCTGTACTTTCCTAGTCAACTGGTCATCGTGGATCACGCAGGTGTCCTAAAAGTTATCTTTGGCTGCAGTGGATACTATTTCTTGCAGATTCATAATGTTAGGTGTCCAGAGGTGTAGCTCTGTATTTGGCTTGGGATTTTAGGTGTGGCTCTAAGCGAGTAGTGTATTGCATGTCATTACTCCGGCCAGATGGTTACCTGCAGTTGCAAGCCAGCCACTCTTGTACTCCCTAGTAGCTGCTTTCCAGCAGCAGTCTTGGTGATTGGTGAGACTGCATTTCTGATCCAGCAATCCTTGTGCTGATCGAGCAGTGCAGTTATGATCCCTGAGGGCACAGTTGTCCAGTGCTTTGTAGCATGCCTGTGAATTAACTCTGGCACCACTGACAAATTTCTCATGGATGTGTGGCTGGGTGGTATGTGTATGGTTCACCGCTCAGCGAGACAAGTGTCGTCACTAGGTCCACTATGCTGTATGTGTGCTGAGAATGATTGTGCTGCAGAAGCTCATGACCTTGTTAGGAGGCAGTATTATTTGAAAGTTTGTTGTGTTTAATGTCAGCTATGGCTGCTAGAGCATGGAGTGGTAATATATTTATCACCTGGGTGGAGGCTATATAGGGCCTAAACCATCCAATCATCCACTTCAGGTCTGGTTTTAAAATGTCCACAATAAACTCTAGAGCTTCAACGAACAGCCTATGGTGAAGACGAAGCTTCTTTATCATGAAACTCGTCTTCCAACATGGCTTGTGCCAGACAAAAGTAGGTATTACTCTTTGTCCATGCTAGTACATTAGCAAACTTTGCTTTAATCTGTCAAGCAAACTCATCTGATGTCATGTCAGATTCACAGATCAAGACCTGCGACGTGTACACCTCACCTTTCTAGTTGACTACGGTAACCGAGCGAGGTAGCAAAATGGCAAAACGTTGGACATGCATTCGGGAGGACCCAGGTTTGTTTCTCGGCTCCGGTGATCCCAGTTTCAGTTTTCCATGGTTTTTCTAAATCAGTTCAGTCTGGGATGATTTGTAAACATATGCCATAGCCGTCTTCTCTTCCAGTTCCTGTAATTGTGTTACGGTTTGTGTAACCCGCTCAAATGACCTCATTGTCGACAAGACATGAAACCCAATAAACATTAAGAAATCAGCTGGCTGTGGCATGCACAGTCTACAAGAGGTCCAGAACCCATAACATGTGAGCTGTTGGCAATGTGTGCAGAAGTAGTTGTCGTGTTCTCCTGTGGTTTTCCCTGAAACTCGAGTACAGTTGTAATGTCTGTCATCATTACAGATAGTTGCACTTTAGCTGGTTCAGTACTCTGGTATGTTGATGATGTGCAGTGTGATGGATGTCCATGCATAACTGAAAAGCATTAAGTCTGTTGTGAAACAAGTGCAGCTCACTTACTGTAGTATACTGGCAGTGCTTAAATCAGTGGCAATTTTGTGCACTTGTAGTCAATGCCTCCAATCACACTGTGGCACCTGAACTGAGTCCTAGTGATGTCAGATGGTTGTCATATTAATGGCCTGTCTGTGTGATGTCCATTTGTGACCTCAAACAAGTATGAATTTTCACTTTGCAGCAGACCTGAAAAATAGTACATGCGTGGATGTCTACATGTGTGTTATAGAATTTATATATCCATGTTTATGTATGATGAGCGTTTATGCTCCATGCCATCACAAATGCAATTGATGAGGGATCTCATATGTAAATACCAGCGTGGTGGTATAGTAAAGGCAATGTGATAGTTACTGGCTTGCTCCCAGATATCTTTGTGTGCTAGCTCACAGTTGGCTGAATAGGGAGCAATCTTTGGCTTTACTCGGGTGCGCTCAAGTCACCTGCTGCAAACCTCATGCACGTATTGCTGGAGGTGTACCTAGCAAATAGTGCTTATAGGCCTTTGTCTACTTTGCAAGAAAATTCCAATTACCATAGGAAAACTCAGTGTCTATTTGATATGTGAATAGACTTATTCACCTTGGCCATGTTTTTATCAATATTTTCCAATTATAGCAAACAAAGAAAACCAGATATTTCACATACACATATTTGTGCACTTAGTAAATATCCCGGTTAGATTTCATTAAACTGAGAGAGGTTTAATGGATGGCAGTTAATGAATTTCAAATCAGATCATCCTTGTATTTTAGTTATAGTAGTTTATTCTTGTTGAAAATTGCATGAAATTAAGTGCTTTGTAAAATCAATGAAACTAATTACTTTCTTGTTAAATCTAATTGAATATTTGTATCCAAAGAAAACAGCACATCTACAAATCTAATTATAGGATACTTCACAATCCTCATTACATCCTTATTTCGTTTTTCAGTTCACTCTTCTCAGAGTTCTGCAGTTAACATAGGCATGATAATCAGTTACAATTTCACTAATTTTTTTTATGTAATAACTTTTTTTAAACTGTCATGTCTCAATAATATATGTCATATAATTACATAAATTTAATAAAATGGTGAGAATGTAAGCGAACAAATATTTTGTTTGCTATGAGTGCTCCACTGCCTCTTGTTTGCACAGTTTTTCTTAGAAAAATTTCACATAGTACTTGTCTAGGGTGTGTTTTGTTGTGAAACATCCGTGTAGCCATGAGGCGAACTAACTCTTGCCACGTTGTATCTAGCCTCTGCCATTAGCTTCACAGTGTACATGTTATATCTTGCAGCTGAGCTGAAATTCGCTTGGGCTAATCCTCTTGTGGGACCGTGTACCATGTTAGTCTATCTACATAAGTCTTTAAGAACATGATAGGGTTGTCCAACACACTCCCCGAAAATGGTACTAGTATTGTACTTAAAGCACTACATAGGGGTTCCGGTTGGTGTACAAATTGGAGTTGGATAAGGGTGATGATATTCACAGTTAGCAGTCTGCAAAGTCCATTGCACAAGTTTTCACGTCACTGCAACGTTTGGGAACACTCATCACATGAATGACGGTCTGTTCCACGATGCAATCTCTTGTGCCATTGAACACTTAAAGTGCCTCAGGGTACTGGAACCGAACATGTGGAAAAGTTCTCGCTCGACCTTGATCTCGTACGTTTCGCACTTAATCTGAGTCCCACCGGGCATAGAGTGCATTTTTTACGCTGTCCCTTACCTGCTATTTTTTAAATCATTGTAATAGTTTTGTCGTAGCAAAACCCTGTAATGTAAAATCCAAACTGTGGCTTTTGATTTTTTTTAGGTAGTGTTTCTGTTCTGAACAGCGAAACATAATTATAAACTGTTTGTTATATTTATATATTCATATAAGAACAGTTTGTATGCAGAGGTTATGTCTCTTCTCACCACTCTTCCATTTATTGAATACAGTTTGTATTCTATGTGATAAATCATAAGATAATGTAGAGATGTAAGTTCTTGTAACTGAAGAAATAAACATGACTATATTTTATTCATAGTAAAATCTTTGTTCATTATTTTATTAACAAGTGTTATGTCGGAAATGTATGCAACTTATACAATGTTTTTGGCATATTCGATTTAGTGGCAATAATAATTGTGGCAAGAATGGAATATTTCTTTGGGCTGTGCATCTTACGAACAGCGTTGCATCAATTACTGTTGAGTGAGATGTTGAGATATACCAGTGTTGAAAACGTTTAAGGTAGTTGTAGCATCAGACCATTGTTTGAAAAAACTGTCTTAATAAAACACTACTTAATTTGTACACCAATATGCAGTGAGAATGCTTGAGATAAGTGTTATAAAAACTATTTTTTTGTCACCGCTGTTGTAGTTAAATCACTGTATATCTGCACTAAGTGTTTTATAATCATTCTGAAGTTTGTTTGTCGCCTGTTTGCTTGTAGCTTTTGGTACAGGTTTTTGGTAGGGATTGAAATGGAATGTAATATTTAAATATTTCAAATTTATGTTGAGGCTTCATCTTTTATTTTACTGTTATTGCTTTTTCTCTGAACAGATTATTATATTATCAATGTTAGTGGAAATGGTATGTCTAGACTTTAAAACTTTAACACACTATATGTAGGTTAGCAGTATATTGGTACCATGCAGTTAACATATTTTCATAAAGATAGTTACTTGATGCGCTTGAAACAGTACATCATGTGTAATGTGATATGGCTTTCCATTGTTGGTCATATATTTTTTGTTCTTTTATAAGTCACAGGACAATTTATTAAAATTTCTGAACATATGTCTAGTGCAAAAGAATAATAACTATTTTCAGTAGATGTTTATTAACAGATACTGTCTAACTGTGCTCAGTATTTTTTTTCTAAAGTAAAGCATATTTGACTATAGTAAAAATGAATGAGGTGACAGCAGGGAACATGTGTAAAATGAGAAAGGTAGTTTATCAAGTGTTTATTGCCTAAGTAATTTCTTTCCAGTGTAATAAATATTTTCTGTTCATTCTGTTTCAGTAGTTGGCTGTAGTTACTTTCAGAAATTTGTGAAATCCTTGTATCGTGCCCGTACCTTCAATTGCAGGTGGGTGCAACAGCCTGGCATGGCTGCTTGCGCTGGTTTACAGGTGTGTTGGGGCAGGGTTCCAATGCTGGTATGGTTGTCCTCACTCCTTTGTGACTAATAATTGGTGTACTGATGCTTCGGCTCAGTGTTTTTTACTGTGTGCTGGTTATGTTTGTACAACTAGCAGCATGGCTTTCTGTGCTAGTTGGCATTTATTATAGGTGCCTCATTCCTTTGATGGTGGGAGTATGAGATTTAGTTAACAGAGAGGGGAGGCTGGCGTGTTTGGATTGTGGTGGTGGTTGGATAGTAACCGAAGGTGTGTGGCAAAGGTGGGATTGGCGGTGGTGGAAGAAAGTATATGAAAGTCTGTCATCATCATGTAATGACAGGAATACATCCAGAATTTTGAAATTACCAACAGAACAAATTAACATCATCTTTAATTTTGTGACGTCCAACCATGATGGTGTATTTGTGATTATTGGTTCACACAATAAGTGCCAGCATTAACGAATTGACTGATTTGTCATAGCACCAGGTGCCACATTCAAACAATTAATTAGGTAAACATGTTATACACATTTAGCACTATTATCTAGTCACTGTAACCAGTTTGTGCATCACTGATAAATGTTGGTGCACATAACTTTACAAGAGGTAACATGTGGTATATATGCTAAACCTTCACAATAGCTAATCTAGTGACACTGTATTTTCTTTGGTGCAACCTTAACTCTTGTTCTTGGAGCCACTCAATGGGTGGGGGATGTGGTCCTCCTTGATTAATATGAAATCACTTAAGTTCATCTACTCAGCATTTGCCTCCAACCGTGGTGAACTTAGTTTGATTCCTAATGGGGTTTCTCTCTTTTTTTGCATGTAGGAAACATGGTAGATGTTGCTATTGGCTTGCAGGTATTCCCAGGACTTTTCCTTTCACTTCGTCTTTGCATTCTGCCTTTGTCATCCTTATGTCGTCTTCATCAGTGTTCAAGATTTTTCTGTTAATTGCTGACCAAATCTCTCCACTCCTTTTGCTTATCCTGAGTTATATTCTAGTCCATTCAGTACAGGGTTTGAAATTAAATGTGTATATGAAATTATATTATTAGATCTGCCAGGTGATTTCTTACATAAAAGATCACACACTTATTTTGACCTATTTTTCGCTAAAGTGATTACAGTAAAACCTCCATTAACGAATATTCTACTTAACGAAAAACCCTGTACAACGAAGTAAAGATTTGGTCCCGCCAAACCCCCATAAGAACAATGCATTTTTAACCTCCAAATATCGAAATTTACTTTGTTCACAACGGTAAAATTCTCTCTACAACGAACGACCAGTTTTAAAAAAATCACACATCAATAATTATATTCAACAAGAAACTATTTTTTTATTTTCCTCGCGCTGAAAGTACGTTTAAAACCTTGATGCATACAATAAAAAATTGTAAATAAACATTAACAACACATCTTCATTTCCATAGTTTAAAGATACACACAAGGTGCGCATGCGGCACTTGACATAAAATGGCCGCCTAACTCGTTGTTGCAACTTCAGCGCTCGTGGTGATGGAATTCCATACCATGATTTCGGCGAGATAACCACTCCGAATCCCACATTTCTGTGGTTAAAAGTGCGCATCCCAACAGTGTACATCATCTGTGACATAGGCCTCTGTTTGTTTTGCTTTTCTATCACCGAATTAATGACGGTATTTTGAAGTCTAATATTTAGCACGTGGTTAGTTGTAACTTTAACGTGGATGTGTTTGAATGAAATGTTGCAGCAGATGATAATAATAATAATAATAACAATAATAAAACTAGAAATTTAAAAAGTTGTTCATCAAAGTGATAGTGTGAGATACTGTAGTTAACGATTTCAACATTCGTGTCCAAGCCTACACTATCAGCCATAATTTCAAATCGTAGGCAGATAGAAAACAACACTGCCTTTGTTGGCGTAAATAGGAAACGTATTAAAGTATTTAAAAATTAAGTCTTGTACAAGGAAATTAGATTGGTGCTTGGAGGTTAGGGGCATTAAAAAGTAATGCTTCGGGACTTATTTTTTTAAGGGAAGGCTTGGCATGAAGTACTTGAAATGTGAGTAGAAAATTAGCAAGCATCCAGTGGCTGGCATTTCAAATTTAAAGTCATTGTAACACACTATGTACGAAGTTATCTGGTGAAGAGCTTGGTGTAACTCTGATATTCTAGAAACATGGCAACCTAACATGTGAAGTTCCATGTGCAAGACATTTTCAGTTGTTCATAATCTTTAAAATAAATAGCAATCTCAGCAATATTATCTTTTTTTTTTTTTGTTACGGGAGTGGAATGGCCTGCGGGAGGAGTTGGTGACAGTGAAGGGGGCTGGGAGGTTAAGAAGAGGTCTGGAGGGTTTGTAGTGTAGGGATAGAGCAGAGTTCACTCGCCACCGGGCGGTAGCCCAATTGCGAGGTTAAACATTATTATTATTATTATTCCCAGGATATACTGTGAGTTGTCGACCAAAGTTTTGTAGTTCACGTGAGATTCTATGTCGAGTAGAAATCAGTTGTATAAAACCTCTATTTAACAAACCCCCGTACAACAAACATGTCATTTTTTGGTCCCTTGAGTTTTGTTAAATAGAGGTTTTACTGTATTAAGGTAGCTGTACACCTTAAAAAGGTTTTGAAAAGACTGTTTATAAAAATCAGGAAACCACAAACAGTTAAAGATTAATTTTGTGAGTGATGTTTTGTATAACAGAAATGTTATAGGCTACCTCTGAAAGCATGGTTATTAATATTACTTCACTTAATCAGGAAAATGTTCTTGAAACTTTCTAATGGCTAGCTCATGGTGATAACTGAAGATTATTTATGAATCAATACTTCAAAATGGACAAAAAAGTAGTCTTCTGTTCATAACTTTCCCATTTGAACAGTTTCTTAGATATTGAAAACAGAAAGTGCCCTGAAAAGAAGGCAAGGTGCAACACACAGAATTTTGTGATTGTAAAATATGCTGGGTATAAAGGAATACTGCATATTTTATTATATCATAACATGCTGTTCGTGAATTAATAACTGCTTACCACCAGTGCCTGGTGTATTTAAACACAAGTATCAATAAATGTTGCAGCCATTTAGAATGCCCTGTCACATGTTTTAACTTCTTTAATTTTGTTAAAAGTGTGCCAAGCCAAAGAATTAAATAATATAACAAATATTTAACATACTTGAGAGTAAATAACAATTTTGCACGTAGTGTATTGTTGAACAACGATATACATATTGTGCCACAAATATATTTTTTTCATTGTTATCCCTTTTATAAATAACATGATGTAGAGAGTTGTGGTTTGAAAACCTCGTAAGCGCCATGTCAATGAGTGTGTAAATTGATAAAGTAAATAGGCCAGATATATATGAGCAATTAGGAATGAAAAATTGTCACTCCTTTCAAGAGGAGACGTACCTTACATATTTTACAGGGATATTAGTCACTGTCTTTTTGATACACACGCACACGCACATGCACACACGCACACACGCACACACACACGCACACACTCACGCATGCACGCACACACACACACACGCACACACACACACACGCACACACACACACACACACACACACACACACACAGAGCATTTGTTTGGAGGGACACATTTAGATAATATGTTTGTGTTCAAGTGAACTTGGACTGGTACACACTTGATAACAGTCGACTTGATTTATAGCGTAGCTAAGTGCAGTAGCAGGTTTGCTGCATGGCTGTATTGCGAAAGATATCCTTACAGATTGCACCCAGCTAATACAGGCAAGATTATCCTGCCACTATGGGGTTCAGGGAGTCCCTTATCTATTGTTTTGAAACTATGGCGTGCACATGACAAAGTGTGCACCACACTTTGAGGAAAATGTTTTTATCTGAGTTGAGGATCAACTGTTGACTAGTACCAGGCCATTACACCTTAATTGGATTCTACACAAAAACATTATAGAATGTCTTGCATAAGCAGTAGCAGCGACCCTGTCATGTACGAGAAATGCAAACATTACACCATGTGACTTTATATCCATGTGTGAATTCTGTGCATTATTTCTGCAGAAGAGAGAGAGCTCTTGACGTAGAGTTTCAGAGGTATGTCCTATTTACAAACTAAGCCAGTTTTATTCATCATGGTATGCACGCGTGGGCTTATGGAAATTCCAGATCAAATGTAGGCGTATTCTATAATGTAATGGCAGTCAAAATTGTGGTGTAGTGCTTGTGTCAAAAAAGGTGGCCAGATTTTTTAGCACTTGTAGAAAGATTGAATGTGACAGGCAGGCTGTGTAGCGTATTTACATTTGACTTTGACATTCAAATGTTTCTGAATTTCAGTCAGTTAGTGGTTCTTACCACAGTCAGAATGCATATTCCTTACCAGTATGTAAATCAACAGAAGGCATTTAAGGTTTCATTACTCAGTGAGGGGACAGTGCTTCTAGATGAACTGCTTTAGTGGTCAGACATTCAGATATGCAATCATAATATTAGGTGAAGTTTATTTTTTTAAGTAAAAGGCCACTATAGCCATCCTGATATTCAAGAATGCTCTTGAGGGCTTAACTCTGCTGGGCTGGAATAAATATTTCCCATAACTGGTGGCTAAGGGTTCTTGGTCTTGAATTTAAAATATTTTACACATTTGAAAACGTGAAATTTTAACACACTTTCCTGACAGTGTTTGATCCTCCTAGAATATTATTCACAGGTAAGAATTAATGCCGCCATCAAAAACACATTAACATGACAATGATGATGGGTGTTCTGCCGAAGGCACGTGTAGAACTAGGGGAGGGCGCTGGATGATGAAAACCACAATTTCCTCCGAGACCGACTAGGTGAGGTGATTCTGCGGTGGTTCGCCACTGCCTTACGCGGTATGGGGATGAGGGGACAACACAACACCCAGCCTTAAACCCAGAGAGGCAACAGTAAATGTTTACCTCCCCAGCTGGGAATTAAACCCAGGACCCATGGTACAGCAGCCATGAACTCTTAAGCACTGAGCCAAGCAGTCAGACAAACGTTAACATGTTGGCAGTTTATAAATTACAATCAACTCTTGTCTTAAGTTAGTAGGAGAAAACCTATAATATGTACCAACATTTTACTTACAACACATTAGAATTAAAGAGGGTGTATAGAAAGTTGACATTAGCTGAGGGAATACACATATGGTCTGATAGCAGTGCTCTTGTTTCCTATAAGTAATGGTAGGTAAAGTGCATGGTAGTGCTGTGTGAGGAAATCTGCATTCACAGGAGATGTTTTTGACACGCACCCTTCAGCTACTGTGTATTGTGACACTCCTGTACCTCTCATTGACTGTTGTGGACTGTAGCTTCGCTAATTAAAGGTAGTGCCACCATTATATAATATGTGAGCATATGCTGCACAGTGGTTGCACTGGATGATTCATCCGGGGTTAATACATTAAATTTCAGAAACTTTCATAATTAGTTTGGGGCACTTACCCAAGTAACTATGGTAACTTCATTTTGATTTGTTAACATGTTCTTCGTTTACTGTACAGTATGTACCAGTATATTTGTTATATTGATAGTCTGTATAATTGTTTTGTTTTCATCTTAACTGATAAAATAAAGTTGGCTACTGTACACAAATTCTCGTATAGAGTAGTTGAATTTTAGTGTGTACGCAGTGTCGCAACGTAGCAGCTCAACAATGAAAGTGACCGGCAGACACTGTGAGGTTGGCTGTTATTTTTTCTCTCCTCCCTTGTGCCACAAGTAATTGACCCATTGACAGAGGAACAAGATAACAAGCACACTCTAGCAAGCCATGCCAGTTGCCGCTATACGAGGATGCAAAAACAACTCTAATACAGTGTACCTGAGCTGATTTATTTTACTCTTAATTCAAATGAAAATATATGCAGCTTGTATGCGCAAAAGTACGGTTTGTTCTAACATTAAATAGAGTAAAGCCACTACTATATTTTTAATTTTTGCTGACAAATTCCCAGTGGTCTGATTTTCATGTGAACCTGTTTTGCTGTGAGCTTGCAAACATGCCCCAGCCGGGCGACCTAGAATCATGGGGAAGGAGGCGAATCCATAATAGTTTCCAGAACCTGATGATAAACACACACAACACAGCGCTTGGTGAAGTAACTACATACTTTACCTGGAAAATGTGGTATTTGAGTCAATCCGTCCCAAATGCTGATGCTTCAGTCTGGACATTTTACATCTTTTATTTCCCTTCATTTGGGTGATGTAGTAAATTCAGGGAAAAAAGATTCTGGATGGAAGGATCTTGTTTTACAAGTTATTGCAGTAGTTATATGCAAACACCACAGTGTTTAAAGGCACCTCATTAGAACACTGGCAGATTTTGTGATAATGTACTTTAGTCACACCCACCATAATGTGGGTCTTAATTCTGTACTTCAGAGACGTAAGACACTGTGTCCAATTTTTCTCAAAATGCAATTTTCACCATACCACACTTTAAAGTATTTTCTAATGGCATACAACACTAAGTCCATGTTGTGTCCGAAAAACCAAATTTTTTGTATGCTATATACCTGAATTCATTACTGAATCATAATTTTCAAACTTCTATTTTGAAAAACATGATTTTTTTGTGATTTAGTGTCTTATGCCTCTGAGGTAACAATGTTCCCCCAACAGCCACGTTATAGTGGTCTCTTACTGGAGTTCAATTATTATCATCTCTCAAGTTTCCTAATTATTCTGTCTCAGTATCAAAGTGTGGTTTGGCAAGTGAGTTTGCACTAAGCAGCATTTGACTGACATCTGGTGACACTGTGATACTCTTAGTTTGTAGTTGGTTAAGTTTCCATAGTAATCCTAAGGCTGCTGCTTACCTAAAGCTGTTTTCTCTGTCTTCATGTTCAGAAGCAAGGGAGAGTGACACTAGCATACATTTCAAATATCTTGTCTCTGCTGCTTGTGATCAAGCCACTTAACTGGCGTACATGTTTTCTGTTGTGCTTTTACTTTGAAACTTAAAGGAAACATAGGATTTTATTAGTAAAAACCATAATCAAAATTCCAGTGTATGCTTTTATAGTTTAATTTCTTGTATATTTTGTATTGTCAGGATGTCCAGCGATCGGGAAATAGCGGGAAGTATGGGAATTGTACGTGAAATTTCGGGCTCTGGAATGTGCGGGAAATGTACTTTTAAATTTTTCTTTTCTGCTGGAATTTCTCTACCACCGATAGTTTCGTTGAACGTTCAGATGCAACAAAAAAGGACTTTCAACAATTCAATTAATTTACAAATCTGTGTAAAGGAACGTATTTTAATTAAATACCAGACAAATAATATTTTTATACACCTTCGCCACCTCTAAAAGTAACATAAAAATTGTATGGTTATCGTTAGTCTACTTGAGTAACACAAGTTAACATTGTATCACGTTCAAAGCACTGTACTGGAATTTCTCAGGAAATGTTGGAAATATACGAGAAATGTACTGGAATTTGAAATACCACTTTTGCTGGACACCCTGATTGTGTGGAGATACAACAATGTGGAAACACATTTTTTGGATATGTTTTAAGACTTATAAGTAGTATTTATAATGTGTGTATCCTTTTGATAGTATTGTTCTGATGTTATACTTGTGTTTTATTTTTAATAGGTGAATAATTTAAATGTAAAAGTTTTATTTTTCCAAAAAATAGTTTATTATACACAGTGCAAAACGGTTCGAATTCCAGGAGAGTAGGTCTTCAAAGGTCTGATTTTCACTTGCTAATCTGTGTGTCTGTAGTTGCTAAGGCATCATATTTTGACTGTGAGGTGCCAGATAAACCTGATTAAGTCATAACCGTTTACAATTTTAAATGGTAAGTTTAGAGTACGTACTTCAGTGAGTAAGCCAACTCCTCATTAGTCTACATGCTTAGAGTGGGAATGTTAAAAAAAATAATTGTAATAAAGTATATGGGTTATGAGTTATGTGTATTTCTTTTAAGGTTCTTGCATTGGCTTGTTGTTTGTAAACCTAAATTAGTACAGTAGAAGCTCGGGATACCATGCTTCGATAAACTGCGCATTCGGCTATATCGTGGGGTAATTCATGTCCCCCAAGCTAATGTACCAGAAACTTCACAATCTTACTAGGTACTTCAAAGGGACGTTTGTTTTGCTGGTAAAACGAGCAAACGAGAGGGGCGGAGAAGGACAAAAGGCAACGGACAGGAAGCGGTAATGCACATGTTCAAAGTGGGACAGGCCGGATGTGTTAATTAGTTGCCAGAAGTCTTGACGTCTCACTGTGCCGCAGTGCAGAAGGCCTCTTGTTAGGAGTGGTAGGAGTGAAGGGGAAAGTATTGCTTGGAAGGGGGGAAGGGACAGAAACTGGCACTAGGGAATCCCCAGCCGCTACGTGGGTGGGAAGTAATAGTCACAGGTGACGACACACTAGCAGCTGCCAACAAGAATTTATTGCAATCAGTTCAGTTTTTTATGTGGTGCGATGTCGCAGAAAGGAAAGGCTTATTCTGTGAAAGACAAGTTAAACATTATTGACATAACATAAACTACAGTAGTTTAACAGTTAAACTAGAGTACTGTATTACAGTCAGCCTGCCTTATCCGCTGTTTTCACCAACTGCGGTTGCAAAACGAGGAAAAAAACGTAAAATATAATCATGAAATTCTCAAGAATTCGTATTTTTGCGCACACGCGCATAGTTTGCCGTACGAATTACTAGCGCGCCACTCATGCACGAGAGAGCAGCTAGTATAGTGTTGTCAGCCACTGTTATCTACTAGGTTACACAATATGCTTGATGCGCACGGTATGTTTGTTTACCAGTGGTCAGCAGATGGTGCGGGCGGTGGTACTTCACTTGCATACATCTTATCGCTTGCTGCACGCTTCCAAAACTAAATGATTTGATATCTCCCGCAGGCTGCGTCACCTGTTGCCTGCCTGCAAACTGCTTCCACACAGAACACACGCGTGTATTTAATTACATTGTCTTGTTTGCCCGCTTGCCGCCCACCCACATGTAGTACACGGCCCTGAAGCGCCTCTACTGTGTCCAATTATACACGATTCCGTTGCCTGCAGAGTAATGTGTCCTAAAAAGAAAGACTGTAGTGATCCTTCTAAACCAAAGAGAATATCTCAAAATTCTTACTTTGACGACAAAATGAAAAAGCTACCTTAAATCAAAGAAATATCTGTTGCTATTGGCCGCAGGTAGGGAGAAAAAAACGAGTGTACCATTCGTACATCTCGAAATAGAGCATGACAAAAAGGATCAAGTGTTAGTACTGCACCAAAAACGGCAATAAAAAATTGAGCTAAGTTAATTTAATTGCAATCAGTGGTGCTGTATTAAAATGGAAACCGCTAAAACTTTGTCCTTATGGGAAATGGTGCACGCTGAAATTCAGTTATGTGTGGGAATAATCCGCAAATAGGCTTAAACCGTCCACAAACGCGCACTTGTATGCTATCAGCACACAGTTAGATCGTATATAACGCAGGGAGCTGGATATCGGCAGTCAGTTGGCAGCGGGCCGTCTTAGAGTGAGGGTGTACTTCTCTTCGCTGTGTGCTATGACATCTAGCGGCTACCGCTTGAACCACCTTAAATGTAGCTTTTTCCTTTGGTCCTTTCTGCTTCGCCCTTCTCATCGCTCGGACTCTCCCTACTCGGACTAAACAAATGGTTGGGGGAAGGAGGCGATGAGTGTGGGTAGTGAGATTACTTATCTCTATAAGTCTCGCATGCAAGCAACCACGACTGACGCAGTATGGCTAGAGACATATCAACACACACAGCCCAAACCTCTGGACCTAGACACTGTGGCGTTTCGCTCTTGTACAATTTACTGAGCTCCACTCGTCACAAATGTAGCACACCAGTCCTCCTAGACCAGTGTACTAGCTCGGGGATAACCCAGCTAAAACAGGCAAGGTTATAAGCTGGAACATATCTCTTGATCGGTGGTCACGTACTCCAGAATTTATTAGTAATAATTTTGTAGGTTATGTCATATTGTAGACCAAATTTTGAATTTCTACAGTCACCGTCAGAATTTTAAAAGAAAAGGTTCGTCCCGAAATAATGTACTTTACTATTTTCCACTATTTATGGTTTATTAGATTACTGTTTACATCGGCACGAAATACATTATCCCAGTCTTGGCATGGTGGATCCGATTCACAGAAAGTTATAGGCAGAAACACAGCATCCCTATATCAGGCGTTTAAATTAGGCAAGAAATTGGCACACTGTGTATACACACCCGGCGAAGAAGAACGAATAGCCATCCTGGCTCTCTGCACCTAGCGGCCTACATGCACGGGCGGAAACGAATTTGGTAGATTTAAAGATTGTCCGAAAGAAGGTTAAAGAAAAGAGACCGCGGTGCTACCCGTGCATGTTAAGTTTCCACTCCCGAACTTCACTTCATAAAATTCTTTGGGCCGCAGCCCCGCGCACATCCGCTCAGGTTCTCGTCACGACTTATTCTAAAAAATGGCAGAGGCAAAACATTCCATAACGAAGGGTGAAGGGCTGCCACACACTGTGCTCTCATTGGCTGGTTCTCAGTGGCGTGACCTTCGTCATTCATTCCATTATCTAGAACCCTCTAGGGCACAATAATAAACTATGCATTAAATCAAAAAACGGCGCCAAAACTCCCACGGAAAAAACTAGAACATAAAAGAAAAACAAAACTACTGCCTCCTACCAAGGCCATCTGGCCATAACAAACAAACATTACACCCCATCTAGAACATTCAGGAATAAATGACTGTGTCTCTACTCTCTCTTTCCGAAACCGAGACTACTGAAAATAATGTTACAATTCTAAATATTATATTATAAAATTAAGGTTACATAAAATACGAATTCTCCCATAAAATAAAAACCCCTTGACTTGCAATGCTACAACACACATAATTTTCAAGGTGGCTTCCCCTCACGGCGTGAACTCCAAACAAGAAGGAATTTTTCTAATTTGGGAAATTTAGTGGTGACAGGAAATAAATGAATTTTGCGAGATTAAGTTATTTTTGCTTCAAAATATACTACAATTAATTTTTTCAAATTTCTAAATGAAGGGTGAAAAACTTAAAATGTATTTTAAACGAATTGTTTTTAACCTGCTGAGATATCTAATTGATTCTTACAAGCTTTCATAAATACTTTAAAAAAACTGCTTTCATTGTGTTTTTTCCTCTAAATTTTACCTAAAAGGCAGTTAAGAAGTAAATTGTGTTTCCAAATAATTCTCAGTAATTCATAAACCCATGAAGATAACGAGATTATTTTTGAATAGGAATGAAGCTTACGTGACAAGTTATTTAATTTTTTCCCCAAAATCTAACACCAGGTGTGTAAATAGAAGTACAGTGAACCCTCGATAACTCGGACCTAGATGTCCCAGACATCGGATAACTCGGACAGAATTTTTAAAAAAATCTTAATAATTTTTAATTAATTATTTCTGGGTTAAAAGACATAAAAAATTGTTTCTGCTGGATTTAAATTCATCACATTATATTTTAGAACAGTATTAAACTTTATAACGTAGTCGTCCATCGCTACTTACCCTTTAATTATCCCACAGTAAATATCTGGCGAGTTCCGTGTGGTAAAATGTTGCTAGTGAGGCGCGCGACACGTGAGTAAAGATGCAACGCAGCAGGCCGACCTCTCACTTCTTTATCTTTCCTCCCTCTTCGTCCTGCGAGCCAGGCACTCACGTGTGTCGTAAACAAACATTTCAGTGTGGGGCTTGTGAAATGACTGTAACTACGGGTTACAATGACATATAAACGGAAAATTATTTTGTTCTTGTATGTACAATGAATTGAGGGTTGCAAAACAAACTGTCCCAGACATTAAAAAGAAAAATTAAAAATCATTGCTTTGCATTGCGATGTAGGAAACTTGGTGGGAGGGTTTTACGCCCCTTTAACAACGATGTTATCAAGAGCCGATGTGCGTGGTGAAAGAACAACACAACATCCATGCCCAAGCCGGACACGATGAGTCACGCTCGCTGGTTGATGATGCTCTGTTGATAACGTAACGGCATCTGGAGAGTTGTAACGTTTTAAGCGTGAATTGGATTTGTTTATAAACTACTTCACGGGATATAATAGCGTACATGTAATGGATCGTCAAATTTAAACGTCTCATGCGGGATAATTTTAAACGATTTTCATTGAGTGACGCACATGAATGGATTAACAAGATTTTGTAGTGTTAATTTTTCAATGTTGTCTTTACATCAAATAATCTTTTTCTTTATATAAGAAGAAATGGTCATGTTATGAACGAGTAAATATAGAAAAAATGTACATTTGTTATATTCTACATGAAAAAAATTAGAAGGTAATTTTTTTTGAAAATCCCTTATAATGGCTGCACCCCATTTTTTGGGCCTAAAATTTGGTCACAAATATGCGGCGATTACGCGAGTAAATACGGTAACTCTGTAGAACATGATTAAAATTTTATTGCTTTATAATATGACAATTTGTGTAAGAATAAAGCTGTAAATTATGTGTTTTATGATGCAATTTACATACATAAAATTAAATTTTAAAATTAGTGTTAAAAAGTGTTCACATAATGTACAGTTACCCAGAAGGATTGTTAATTACTGTACCATTTTTATTCATGTATACGAGGAAAATTATTTTAATACCTTTTTAACTTTGTAGGAGAGTAGAGTAACTATTAGGCTAGCAGTTGGCTGCTGCCCCTACGCTGTGACATACGGAGATAAGGTATTTTTCAATGTAAACATCTTGTGTGAGATGCGTGTGGTCACGTGCGGAGTTTGTATTGCATGAGACTGTACCGGTTGACCTAGACAACTTCTGCTCGCAACCTCCCTAGCTTATCTCCAACGATCATTTCTTATCTCTCTCACACGTGCAGGCATGTTGGCTGTCGCCAGCTAGACGAAAACTTTTATGTGATAGAAGGGTGCCTTGGCGCCAGTTCCTAGCACAGAGATAAAATAAAGGATCAGCCAGAAGTAGCAGCATAAAAAATAAATAAAGATCTGACTGCCCACATTGTTTGACATTCTTCTATAGTCCTCCACGTTACGTAATTTTCCCACTGCATGGCGGCCCTCCCATAACTTGATACGATGGTTATGTACATAACAGTATTAATTGCGGCCTCTTTTGCTTGTAGAAATAATAGTGTACTAATTTATTCGCGTTTCTTGTGATTAATGACTGATTACCCCACATCCCCGTACACCCCACAATAACACGGACAAATCATAACTCGGACAGCTTCTTCCCCCTTTTAGTCTGTGTTTTTGAGGGTTTACTGTAAAATGTTCCAAAACTCCGGCAAAATGAGCATGGCTATGGATGAATAATTCAAAAGATGTTACTCTTCGCCATTGGATTTATGAAAACACCTTTTGGTTTTGGACCCAATACACATATAAGAATTCTGATGACATGGCTTGGTGTTATCTGGTATTATGTAAGTCTGCGGTGAGGGAGATTTATAGCATCCCTTGTAATAGATTGCGACAGGAAATATCTCTGATATTTTGCACGCACATGATAGTAGCAGAAAATGTTTATATTTGAAGTATATGACAAAGTTGTGAAATGTTAAATGCATAGAGAACGCAGCCGCCACGGGACAAGCTAAGAGACGGTGAGGGGTGACATGAGCTGGATACAGAGCAGTGCCTCTAATGAGGACGGTAGAAATGAAAGATTTGCCTAATGAAACACTACAATCCAACCAGCTGGGAATGGAACCGGAGTTACTATAATATTGTTCAGTTTTGACAGAATACCTGCCGAAGTCGTTGCCTCAAATATTTCCTTTAATTTTTTTTTTGTAAAATAAATTATAGCCCAGAACTAAACGAGGGTAACTGCCATAATATGATACACAACTATTAGGGAATGTACCCTGTTTACTTTCATTTTAAGAATAGGTACTAAAATTTTGTTAAATTTTTAACAATAGTAACGGATGAAGCCGCAGCTGGGAAGGTAGTTATATATAACTGGTTTTCAGACAGTCAAACTTTTTCATATTTTAGTATTTCATAAAGTACCAATGCTATAATAATTATGTATTTCATTTACATGTTACGTAAGCACTATAAAATACTTCTTTTTGGTAGCTAAATACAAATTCCATATCCGAAATGCTAGCATACATGTATACGTTTTCGTACTGAAATATTCACCGTCGCAGTATGTCATGCGTGTATTTTAACATCTTTGAGAAAGTACCTAAACTGCGTAATTATTTCAGTTTACAATGACAAAACTGAGCATCTTTAAAATATATAATGGTAATATATTTGAGATTTGTTTTGTAAGACTTCACATTCCAATACGAACAGCTCTATCGCCTCACTTTGTCACTTTTTAATAACGAGCTGGCAAAAATTTTTGTTTCCTCTTGAACCTTCTGCTTGGTGTGGCGAAACAAACTACAATGCATAATTTGAATAAAATGAGTTACATCACATATGTGTTATTGATAACAAATTCATTGCAGTTCATCCAGCCGGCTATTTTTAATGAACATGACCCAACATAATATAATAAAAAAAAAATAATAAAAAAAATCAATACTAAAAAATTTTTTACTTCATTTACAGTACATATATTATTATTTATTCGTCTAGGTTAACTAGATTTTACTTGATTATTTACGATGGGATAAGTATAATTACTACATGAGTTTAGAGACTGAGAAAGATACTAAAACGTCACTGGTAAAAAGGAATTATTGCGTTTGTCGCTTGCACCCGTATTCGGGCGTCTTCCCTTTGTGAAACATTTAAAAACTCAACATTTAACCAAGACTGAAATTTAACAATATTGAAATATACCCTAAACCTGTTCGTTTCTTTCAGGCGGGATAGTGTAAAAATTAAATATTTTTAATGAAAACTTTTCTCCCAAAGCCCAGATGTTCCTGAAAAGTAAAGCCTGATACACAACCTTAAAATTAAAATCACTAGACAATAACATTCGTAAGTATTACCATTTTATAAGTAAGGTTAACGTTGTTATGAATATAAAGCAAGCAAAGTACATCGAAAAATAACAGCACTAAGCATTTTCATTTAATTGTAACTAAATGTAATTTCTTGGTCCTGTAATAATCATACAATTATATTGTCTCATAAAAATTCATACATTTTTAATCGTTAAAAAATACATATTTTATGTACCATAGGTAAATATGATTAACAATCAACATAGGCATATATGTAAGATATTATTTGATTTAAATGTTTATCCAATAAGTTTGACACTACAAAGTAAACAAATAATCTCATATAATATCACTAACCTAAAGGTAATTTTTTATATGTTTAATCAAAGCACAATTTGAATTTGGAGAAAGACAAATAAGTTTTACTTCGGCATATTCCAATGCATAATTTGGGATTTTCAGGTCACAAAGACAATTCCCCGCATATCACAGTCTTTGAAATCAATATGTTTTCCTTTCTTTAATATACTATTCAGATATTTCAGCAAAAACTAAACAAAGGTGAGTGTACAGAATGCTATTTACAACCATTATTCTTGTCCTCTTTACTATTCTGTTCAGCCTGTGCATTTTTTATGTATGTTGGGTCTTTACAACACAGTTTTCGAACATGCCAGGAATTGGCAATTTCCAGCAGAAAACATTCATAAATAAACCTATGTAACTTGGGTACCATATTTGCTTCCCAAAAGTTTTCGTCTCATTCCACTATTTTAAGTTCAGTGCCTAAGTCGCAATGAATAACAAGTACACATATATTTTGTTTTGCTGTGTTTAACTGCCCCCTGTATTTGATCGTAAAACGGATGTGATGTGTTTATCTTTTTTTTTTTGTCGCTACAGAAATTATTTTTCCAGGTGAATACCAACAAAATATTTTTTGCCCACTAACATTTTTTTTCCGTGTGGATAAGAAAAATAAATTTTCCAGTGCGTCAAAGAACGCAGTTCTAAGTGGCGCTTCCGTACAGTGTTGCCAAAGTGTGTGGAATTCCACAATATGTATGGAATTTGAAAATGGTTTGTAAATTTTCAATGGAATGAATGGCTGTGTGAGATATGTGGGGGATATTCTGTTGAAAAAACAATTTTTCTTATTTATAATTTATGAATGTAGTTTTGAATATGCAATAATTCAAGAATTATAATTGAACGTGAAAGTGGATGCTTTAAATCAAAATCTCGCGAACAATATATCCCAAAAATTTATTCTGTTGAACTCATTGTACATAGGTGAGCACGGCGCATAAGGGAAAGAAGGCTTTGCACTGGTGGAAGGAGGGGAGGAGGGCGCTAAGACAGTTGTGCCCCTGTATAGTCTGTTTGTGGTTTCTCTGGTGCTCTAGTCTAGTTTTATGTACCATTAGACTGTGTGGTCTCTACTCCCGCCTCGCCCCTCTCCATAACTTCGAACTTGTGATTATTGGAGAAAAGGGGCGGAAGGGGAAGGTGAGGGAGGATGGTGGAGAGAGGGAACGTTGTGGAAGGTGGGGCATTCGATGCTGGACGACGGGACTGTGAACTAGTGGTTATGTACGTCGACGAGTGGCTGATGCGAGCATCTAGGCGTCTGCCTAAGTATCTTGTTTAAAGACTATCCTTGCCTGTACTTATGAAGAGGACGTTTTCGAAGCTTGGATTGTCTCTATGCCTTGTTGCTAGAATTCTTTTCCGTCTCGGGAGAGGCGTTTCCATTTGGAGCGTAGTGATCTATAAAGTCTGGTCTCCATGGATATAGAAGGTGAATGGTAACCTTCCGGAGCGACGAGCAAGGTAAGAAGAACATATATTTTCTGTGCTGCGGTTCAAGAAACTTTACGGTGATTAATATCCTTCGTGGAAGTATATTGGACACATACTTTCATCTCGGCGCATTTAACCATCCTCGTTTTCTCTCAGAGGGCTCCTACGTTTTTGACTTTTAATGAACTCTGTAAATTCTGTGCTCTGTTTTGCTAGTGAGGTAGTCCTGCTCTCCTTCTATTCTTGAATATGTATGTACGGTTTAGGTGATTGAGTGCTCGTTTAGGGACGTTGAATGCACTATTAAATTGGACCTTATTCAATATTTGGACGTTTGTTTGTCTCGTTGAGACGTATTGTGTATATCGTTTAGAGATTATGTCATTGATTCTATCCTTGTGTTCATATGATCTTATGTATTTAGACATTTGGTATTAAATCACAGAGTATGAAAAGTTGACATTGCGGCTATCTATATTTACTATAATCGAGGTCAGGATCATAAGGGTTTCAACTGCGCAACTCTGCTGTTGGGTTCGAGTCCCGAACAGGCGCTTAACGATTTTATTTGTGTGTATTTTGAGAGAAATGTGCACTTTCTGAGGTACGGGAAATATGGCGGAGAATGCGTCCACGTCTTTTGTGTTTGCTATGGGTAAAGACGAGTTAGTAAAGTATTTGACAGATGCGGGTTGTAGTTTTGAGAAGGACAATGTTACGATGCTGTTACGGGCGTGGGTTATTTTGTATGTGGGTTCCTTTCGGCATGTGGCAACTGCCATTGAGGCATAAGTTCCGGAATACGTTCTTGGCACTCCAACGAACGCGAGCGAAGTTTATTTTTGCAAAGTTTAGTGTCCGTACCGAAGTTAGAAGTATTAGAACCAGAAAAGGTGTTGCATTTTCTGTTGGCGTTAGATGAATTGTGGTTGTGTAAACCGGTAAAGGAGAAATATTTTATGCAATCGCTCACTTTAAAGGTAACTGTCGAGGCTGCTACAATATTGTCGGAAATATTGGGGCAGGGTGATGGGTGTACATACCAAAGTTACAAACATGCCTTATTGAACAGTGTCTGCTGACACATGGCGCACGTATAAACATAGGTTCGTTAAACGATGTCAGAGACCCCAAGAGTCGATGTTGACGTATATAGAGAGTGTTAAGAAATATGCGACAGCCCTGGATTTACAATTTACGGAAGACAAGTTAATTAAAACGGTAATGGAAAAAAAGGATCCGAATACGAAATTGCACCAAGGGACTTTGGGTGTGCCTTCTACGATAGCGCAGTTATACGAATTTGCTCGGGTGGTAGAGAAGGGAAAAGCAGAATTTAGTAGGTACTATCGTGATTTGAAAGGTGAGCGATGTGGACGTGATGCTTCCAAATGTCCATCCAGGCCTAAAATGGTGGATGAGGTATTATTTGTGGTAAGGGTGCAAGAAACGGAGGAGGAGTGTGACAGTGGTACGAAACTAGAAGAATAGAGGTATGTAATGCCGACCAACTCAAAAATGGGGAATAGGTGGCGAAATGTTGATGATAAGAGAGTCGTCTAGGATCACAGAGATTGGCGGGGACGTTGTAGTAATTGTTCTACCTTTGGTCATCAGACGAGAGAGTGTAAACAAAAGCTGGTATCGTGGGAATTGAGGTGTTTGTACTGTCGTAATGGTCATTATCGGTCGGATTGCCCTAATCTCGTTGACCGTGGGAGTTTGGAAAACTAAAGCGACCTTCATGGCAGGGGGGAAGGAGAGATGGTAAGGTGAATGTCCCTGCTAAATTAAAGATTAAGGGGGGTGTTCATATGTTTGATCCCTGCATGGTATGGTCTTCATGGTACGGAGTGCGGGGTTTGGCAATGATTGATACCGGAGCAACCAGCTCTTTTATTAAGGCATCTTTCTTGAATGAACTGCTTAGGATTCATCCTCGATTATGTTACAAGATAGATGGTAATAAGGAATTAAAGGCCAGGGTGGTTGATGGAAGGGAAGTAGTGTGTACTGGACGAGTGAGGTTACACTTTAAGATAGGTTCCTTTTCTTGGGATTTTCAGTTCTGGATTTGTGAAGAATTATTTGTTAATGTGGTGATTGGTTTGGATTTTTTAGGATTCGCACGGGTTTCAGTGGACGTGGGCGAAGCAAGTTAAAATTTTGGGTTTAAGCGGGACTGTTTTGTTTCTTTCGTGCGCACCGGTGAGAAGGAATCGGATGACTTGAAATCTGTGTTAGAGGTGCGACAGTGTATGGATATTGAGCAAATTTTGGGCTAATTTGAGGATGTATTTACTACAAAACCAGGTAAATATGACTTATTTCCCCACCAATTTAGGGTTAAGGACGATATTTCTATTTGGGTGCCTATCATACATTATTCTCCGCCCAAATTAAAGGCAATGAGAAGTATAATTCATAAACTTAGAGATGGTGTGATTTCCAAATCTTTTTTGGAATATACCTTTCCTGCCTTTTTGGTAGGAAAAAAGGATGGAGGGTATCGTATTGTGACTAATTTGACCAGTCTGAACAAGAAAATTAATTTGGATCCCTTTCCTGTAGCTATTGTGGAGGTGGCCTTACAGCACTTAAGGAAAGGCTCGGGTGTATACTTTATTGGATCTGAATAATTCGTTTCATCAATGTCTTTTGCATCCGTCGTGTAGGAAATATATGGCTTTTCGGACTCCTTGGGGTCACTATCAGTTTAATAGGGTACCCATGGGTGCTTCGTTTTGTACTCATGCCTTATCTCGTGTCATGGACCACGTGCTAGAGGACATAATGTTTCGATACGTCTTTAATTATGTGTTGAAGAACATATTGATCACGTTAGTGAAGTATAGACCAGATTTCGTAAAGTGGGATTAACGATAAATCCTAAAAAGTTGTCATAGTTTCAGACAGAAGTCAAGTTCCTCGGGTATGTTATTAAGGGTTGTATGTTGAGTTTGGACAGGAACAAGGTTGCCTCCATAGCTCAGTTTCCTATACGCAAATTGTTGAAAGGAGTACAATGGTTTATAGGTGTGCTTGGTTATTATTCCCACTTTGTACCATATTTTGCGTAACTTGCGGAACCTTTGAACAGGCTCAAGCGTAAGGGACTGTCGTTTCATTGGGGAGCGGAACAGGAGAAAGCATTCGCGACCCTTAAGGAAGCTTTGATTCATGCCAGTGATCTCGTGTTGGCCGATTTTATGGAACGCTTCTGTCTGCATTTTGGTGCCTCTTCGTTGACCTTGGGGGCTGCGTTTGGACAGAGGAAGGATGACGTAATTGCACCAGTGGCTTTTCCCAGTCGTAGGTTGAACGAGGCAGAACTGCGGGCAAGTGCTTATGAAAAGAAAGCTCTGGCAGTGGTATAAGGCATTGAGAAGTTTTCCTCGTATTTGGAAGGTCGTGAGTTTGACCTCTAAACCGATAACCAGGCTTTAACCTGGTTGTTAGGTCATTCACAACAATTTGGCAAATTTGGATGCTGGTGCTACAAATTAACAAAGTATAGGTTTACGGTGCATCACATTAAAGGCAGAGAAAACGTGATTGCGGATTACTTGTCCAGAATGTTCAATCCCGATGAGTTTGAGGATATTAGGGATGATTGAGGTGTGCCACGTTGGGATTATTTTGGGCTACCCCCAGCGTTTATCAAGATATGGTAAAGGCGCAAAGTGTTGATGTCGAGTGTGATAAAATAAAACGGGCAGTGTTTAGGGGCGAGAACGTACTGTTTGTCCTTGAAACAGGGGTATTATTTTTTATGGTAAATTGGCCACACTTAAATGGTTAGTTGTCCCGGAGGTGTTCCATGAATCGGTTCTGGAATACTTTCATTCCTCCATTTTTGGGACTCACATGGGTATTCAAAGAACTTATGATCGGATAAAGGCACATTTGTATTGGCCCAGTGCCCTAGAAGATGTGAAACGGTATGTACGGGAATGTTTGGATTGTAATAAATGTAAACCTGCTCGTAGCAGCAAAATAGGGTTGTACTCAGTGGATCTGGTGTCGTACACCTGGGAAATGTTGCACATGGATGTTTTTGGTCCGTTAATCAGGTCTAGAAAAGGAAATGTATATATTAGTGGTCGTCAATGTATTCTCTAAATTCACCCTTCTTTTCCCTATACGGAATGTGAAAGCTGTTGGGATAGTTAAGTCATAGAGGAACGGGTCTTTGGCGTTTTTCGACCTCCGGTGCAATTGGCTTCGGATAATGCCTCCTATTTTGGATCCTACGTTTTTAAGGACATGTGCTACCGCTGGGCGATCAAACACTTCACTTCAAGCCCTTATTTCCCTAAAGGCAATATTACAGAAAGGGTGGATCATAATTTTAAGATCTCTTTGATGTCCTTTTATCGGGAAAATCAGGCCGAATGGGACGAAGACCTGAATGTCATCAATTTGGAATTTAACTCAGCCACCAGTTAATCTCCATTTAAAATTATGTATGGGAGGGAAGCGTTGCATCCCTTGCTAAACATTTGGGGTATTCCAGTGTTGGGTGACGAGTTGAATGAGAAATCCAGTGAGGACATGATGAAAAAGGTCGTCGCCAGGCTAATTAAAGTTAAAACCACTTACCAGAATAATACTAATGCGGGCAGAGTATTATCGCCCTTTTTGGTGAAGGACCTAGTCATGTGTAAAAGTTTTAAACTCCTTTCTAAGTCAAGGGAACTGGGTAGTAAGCTACTCTCATATTATGAAGGTCCCTTTCGAGTGGTTAAAATCTTGGGACCCAACACCGTATTGCTGGGAACTGTTAAATCGGAGAAACCCGTGAGAAAAGCGCACGTCTCTCATTTAAAGTATTTTACTGGTGATGCCTCTTTTCTTTCTTTAGCCGCGCCCCTCTGGGGAAGAGTCTGGTGCGGTGTGCTGCAGAGAGTTGGGCTGTCCCTTGCCAGCAGGATTACCCCGGATCAGACATTTTAGAGAGGGGGGGGATTTGTTCCCCTGTCTAGTCTGTTTGTGGTTTCTCTGGTGCTCTGGTCTAGTATTATGTACCATTAGACTGTGTGGTCTCTACTCCCGCCTCGCCCCTCTCCATAACTTCGAACTTGTGATTATTGGAGAAAAGGGGAGGAAGGGGAAGGTGAGGGAGGATGGTGGAGAGAGGGATTGTTGTGGAAGGTGGGGCATTCGGTGCTGGACGACGGGACTGTGAACTAGTGGTTATGTACGTCGACGAGTGGCTGATGCGAGCATCCAGGCGTCTGCCTAAGTATCTTGTTTAAAGACTATCCTTGCCTGTACTTATGAAGAGGATGTTTTCGAAGCTTAGATTGTCTCTCTATCTTGTTGCTAGAATTATTTTCCGTCTCGGGAGAGGCGTTTCCGTTTGGAGCGTTGTGATCTATAAAGTCTGGTCTCCATTGCTATAGAAGGTGAATGGTAACCTTCCGGGGCGATGAGCAAGGTAAGAAGAACATATATTTTCTGTGCTGCGGTTCAAGAAACTTTACGGCGATCAATATCCTTCGTGGAAGTATATTGGACACATACGTTCATCTCGGCACATTTAACCATCCTCGCTTGTTTAGGGATGTTGAATGCACTATTACATTGGACCTTATTCAATATTTGGACGTTTGTTGGTCTCGTTGAGACGTATTGTGTATATATCGTTTAGAGATTATGTCATTGAGTGTATCGTTGTGTTCATATGATCTTATGTATTTAGTTATTTGGTTATTTGGTATTAAATCACAGTGTATGAAAAGTTGACATTGCGGCTATCTATTTTTATTATAATCAGGGTCAGGATCATAAGAGTTTCACAGTGGCAGGGAAAATTTTGGGATAATTGATTGTGTGTAAAACGGTTACATAGTTCGAAGGCCATCTGGTTTGTTTTATGCTTCTTATGTTCACAGCTGAGAGAGATAGCCATCAGGTGTTCAGAAAAGAGGTTTGGTTTGTTACAGAAGAGCTTAATAAAAGGATAAAGTAATTTGTTTTGTTTTTAATGGGGAAAGGTACCCGAGGACAGGGTACGGTAATCTGTGTGCGAACATCTGATAGGCCATCCATAGGCACCTGCATACCCTGAAGGATGAAATGAAATCCTGCAATAGAGAAGTGATTAATGAGAAATGCAGGGGAAACAGGTGATCCTCGCGAAAACCTATCGGCTAAAGGAAACTCCCGTCACATTTTTCCCCGTGCGAAAAATCAGTCACCGATCCCACCGAGCATCAAACCCGAATCGCCTTGGTAGGAGTCAAGTGGTCTGACGACTCGGACACCGTGGACCCAAAAAAAGGGGATAAAGTGAAGGAGGGGGCGACAAGGCAAGTTTTTGCCGATATTTCTCTGCCAAATTGTATGGAATGTAGTTGTGTCTGTGGAATTTGGAGTGGCTGGATTGGCAACACTAAGCATATGCACGGAGATAGCTAAAGGGATGACCATTTTTAAACGTGGGAACTAATTTGGTTCATATCACTTATTAATTAATACTTAAGCGTTTTTCATTAATTTTTTTGTAAACAGTAAATTATACTTAAAAGACATTATCCTCAAAATGTATATAGGCACTTCACTAATTTAGGCTATATGCCATGGTTTTTTCGTTGTGTAGAAATCAGTTCCAAACTTATACAATGTTTTGTTCGTAAAGAATACCTCCTCGCACAGTAAAATTTTTAAAAATATTTGCAGGGTCACAAAAATAGTTGAAACAGTAATAATGTTATTTATAGTAGTCTTATTCTACTTTTTATGGTTCAGTTCCACAGATTTCTAACCGTATGCTACAGTAGTTAATTTGAAAATACAATTAATGATCTTCAAAGGAGAAAATACACCAGTGGTCTCAACTGCTACGTGAACGATGGGTTTTTATATTTTGTCACGTATAGGTAAAACATGGTATTTTTTGTATCAAATATTTGCTCTACTATCTGATCACACGTTTTAACACTAATTAGGAGTAACACAAATCCTAAAAACAAAAACCACGTTAGAATTATTGCTGCATGATATGAAATTTTTGTATAATATATATTCGTTACGTTCTGATTAAATTGTTAGTGGACAGTGGACAAACCTGAGGAGCTACATAGAGTAGAGATACACGTCGTTATTTTACTAATTTATAAAATAACTTGTTACATTATGCATGAGACATAATTATCATTATTAATGTTGACATTACTTTTCTTATTAGAATGACTTTTTTACTGATTTAATTTTCCATGTTCTGTTTTAAATCAACACATTTCTGCAACGATGCAAATAAATGTACGAAATATATTATAATTGAATTTTTAAACATCAGTAAACTTCACGTACACCACCTCAATTCTGCGATGTACAAATGCATTTATCTTCTTTTTGCGCAGGCAGCGAAGTGATGTCTCTATCAGTCCACCTCCTCGAGTGAGTGAAGAGGTTTTGGTCACCGCTTAACATCGTCTTCAGCGCTGGTGAGGGGTGATATGTGGGTATGGAGCAGCGCCGGAATGAATGGGTGGGGGAAACTGGAGATCCCTGAGAAAACCCGCCGACCAGCGGCTTGGTCTGGCACGACTCCCACATGCAAAAATCCAGGGACCGGCCTCGCCGGGAATCTAACCCGTATTGTCTTTGTGGAAGGTGAGGGGTCTGACCCCTCGGCCACCGCTGCCCCACCACCGCCTCGACCTTGCCTCCATCCTGCCACTCAGTCAAGACGCGCATGTTTACTAATCTATTTTCCTGTGCGGACAACAATGGCCGTATTGTCATCTAAGTAATCTCATAACAACATGCGCTTCTAGCTTCGTCAATAGATGTAAAATGTTTTTTATATACATAATTTTTGTGCGTAACTTATGCAGGGGCGGATCTCGACTTTTGTTTTGGAGGGGGTCACCGTTCCTAAAAATTAAAGTTGGGGGATTTGGGTGTCCTCCTCCAGGGAATAACTGGGTTTTCGAGGAGCAAAATAGTGTTATTTAAGCATTTTACATACTTAAAAATATTAAATATACACTTACTGTTGCAATAGCGTGTTTACAATTTATATGTTTTGTTATTGTCTCAGGTATGTAATTCAAATTTTGACCTCGAGTTTGGGGAAAGGGGTCATAACTCCTGTGACAGTTCTCCCCCCCCTTTTTTTTCTGGATACGCCCCTGATCTCTTGTTTGAAATCTTTGTTTGTCTGGCGGGGGGGGGGGGGGGCACGCTGAATAATGATAATAATTCTGTCAGTATTTTTACAGAGTTACTATGAAAATTGTAATTGCGCTCGTAATCCACTGTCTATTAGATTTAAAAATGTGTTTGGTCTATGAGTTAATTTAAATACATGTAACTGGCTGCTGTGGTACAGCGTGGCGGACAGATAATGGACGTGCGGCAGCTGCAAGACTGCTAGTGACATCATCCATCCACCCTTGGCCAACTATCTACACAGTGCTCACGTTACCGACGAAACCCCCCCCTTCCTCTTCTAACATTGATGTCAACTCCAAGGTAACCAGTGTATGCGCAGAGTGGAACGCCTTCTCCCTTTTGTTCACATCATTCGTTCTCCCGTCTGTTATGTCCTGTAGTTTCGGCTTGGTGCAGTGAGTTCACGCGGCTGCCAATAGATAGCATATCAGTACAGCGGATATCGGGTTATATACTGATGCGCGACACACCACGCAATAACTGCCATTTGAGGACTTGCGTTTTCAGTTTAATTGAAGTGAACCAGAGCTTAACATAAACTTAAAAGTCCAGACAAAAGAATACCGAGCTGTTATTCCAGAAATAAAATATCTTTACAGCAAAAATCAGCAGATGAAATATCTGCTATATCTGCTATAAAAAGAAAACTTTACACTAGAAAGTTAAACTACAATTTTAATGAATATATTTATCTATTACTTTCGAAAATGGTTTTAGTCCGAAGTATCATACCTAATGAGATATTCCAGGAATGTAGAAAACTCCAAAAAAGTGGTCATAACTTCATTTAAAAAATTCTAAAAAATATTTTTTCATGATCAGTCTACTTGAAATTTTTCTCTGATTCTTGTGCCAAGCAACAACAATCAAAAAAAAAAAAAAAAAAAAAAAAAAAAAAAAAAAAAAAAAAAAAAAAAAAAAAAAAAAAAAAAAAAAAAAAAAAAAAAAAAAAAAAAAAAAAAAAAAAAAAAAAAAAAAAAAAAAAAAAAAAAAAAAAAAAAAAAAAAATCAGTCGCTCCGTTGCCCTTATCCATGTTTACCAGTGGAGTTAAATTTTTCAGTGACATGTGTGAAATAAAAACAGTGCCAAGTCTATTTTAGTATAATCAGTGATGCCGTACTAAAAACAAAACTGTTAACATTGTTAATTATTGTCAAAATATTTTATGTTTATGATCCAATTTTTTTCTGTAATTGATATGCATGTCATACAAGCAAGAAATATTTAGAGACGAATGCAAAATATTCACGCCCATGTAGTCGTAATTGTTCCACTGTTGTTTTATGTAGTTGACAAAGATAAAGTATGCAATACATGCAAGAAATAGTGTTATCAGATGCCATTTTATCAACGCTTGTGGAGACACACTCTGTCTGCCCAGCGCACGTCCTTGGCAGTGTATGGTGGGTGGAGAGATAACGCGGTGGATCAGGCCTATGCTGTGTTGTAATGTCTGCAGTAGGCGACCTCCTGGCTCGCGTGCACTGTTGCCAAGTCACCGAGACAGCTTGCAGTGTGGTTGCCACTGTATCTAACTTGCGCCACAATGCACATGCTACGTGTAGTTTTTACAATATTTAAATGTTGTGGGACACTTTACAAACATATTAAATATCTGTACCTCGCACAAATATAGTAGCATTTGAGATTAGGGGTTACTTTTTTTTATTAATTGTATGTAGTGGTTTATGTAGGTTATTATGGTGTCTTGAATATACACAGTTTTCGTTATCCGCAGATTTCCTGGAACGAAATACCTCGGATGAATGTTTAATGTGATACTGTGGCAAATAAGAACATTGTGGCGCTAAATAACACTTTATTGAAAAACTTTTTTTATTCTTTCTGGTCTATCTCGGTACAACACGCATAGGCTATAGTGCGGGTTAGATTTAATTTAAGTCTCCCGACATGATTGTTTTATGGAGCTTCTACTGTGCTAGTGTTATACTTAATGTATTACATAAATTATAATTTTTGTACTGGTTTTTCTAACACATTCTTTTGAGTTGTAATTATAAAGGAAAACACTTTTCCCATTGTTCAGAAAGCAACGTTACATGAAATTTATGTGGTGTACAGGTTTGCCTGTGTTTCTACGAATGGAAAATCACAGTATTATTTGATTTCTGCTTGTGATGAAAAGGCTTTCTCATTGTTGACTGGGTTGTAAGAGTTAAGATGCTGCTTTGATGACAGTAAAATATTAAACAGCATTTAATTTTGAGACATTGCAGTTTTGGGCAGAACTTTGGTTATGGTGCACTGTTACAGTGTTTGTTTGCAATTGATATATTTTGTGTTTAAAAAATCATTTCTCCCCATGTGATTATTGTGCAGTTGAAAGTGTACATTACCCTTTCAGGTAGTGAACATTCTGTATCGTGAGAATGACTGGGTATACGTGATAGCTGCAAACAGCCGCCAGGAAGGCTTCATCCCACACTCGTACTGCACCCCCTATAACTCGCACCTTGGGGAGCTGGCTCTCAGTAATGTGAAGAAGAAGCTGCCTCGAGAGCAGAGGAGTGGCAACAGCTCATCGCCAGGGGGTCAGGGCGATGGTGGCGCAAGCGAAGCAGACTTGCAGGAATGCAGAGCAGGTTAACATCATTTCTCACCTTTACCACAGAAATTTACGACTGTAGTAGTGTGTTGTTTTAGCCATTAGTTCATTGTACTGTCAAATGATTTAGTAATGTTTTTGCATTATTAAATATAATTATTGGCCATTCACTGTGGATGAAGTAAGCACTTATGAAGACGTGGTCATTTTTTCTTTTCCATGTATTTGTATTTTTCCACCTATTCGTATAGAAAGAGCAGTATAAATAATAAACATGCCCAAAAGTTACAGTCTGGTACTAGACAAGGCTGTCTTGAAAAATGTTGATTAAATTTTTTGTGAAAGGAAAGGCCTAAATACATTTTTCTTAGGTCTGCTTCAGGGTGGGGTACTTAGTATGTAACGTGCATAGATTATGATGTGTAGCCATTCTAAGTCAAATTAACTCTCCAATTTATGCTCACCATCTAAATGATGAAATTTTGCACAGTATGTTCCTTGATACAGAATAGGAAAAATAAAAATTTTAGAATGATATGTTACACGATTTTGAAAATACGGCTGTAAATTTTTAGAAAAAAACCTAAATTTTCAAGACAGACATCTTCAATTTGCCATAGCTTTTCTCGAAATTTAGCTAGAGGGGAGGAAAATGTGTCACTCCAGTATTTTGTGTGACCCTTTATAGGATATGCAACACAAAAAAGTTTACAGATAAAAAAACATTTTTTTAAAATTTTAATAGAGAAATTTAAATTTTGTATTTAATAAAAGTGTACTTTAAAAGATTTTCTAAAAATTCTGTAAAATATATTTTACTATTACAGCATGAAATGATTTAGAAATTGAGAAGTGAAGTTTTAATTGGTTCATAGTTGTACAGACTTGCCCACTTTTGCAATTTAGCCGTAAAATGTACAGAAATTGTAGGGCTTTTATGATTTTACAGGAACTTGTAAAATTTTATGGATTTTTAGACGTTCCGCAGTAAAAATTATCATTTTTTAAAGTCAGACAAATGGAAGAAAACTGGTTGTCTCATATCTACCAACATAAACTGCAATTCTATTCATGTTTCATTTGAATGTGTACTAACGACCATAAAATAAGATTTTAGTAGGATTTTAACAGTTGGTCTCAATGAGTAAGTCGTACGAACCAATGAAAAATTACAGTTGAAAGCCAATTGGTGACTTTCTGCAATAGGCATATTTCAAAATGGTGGAGTGCGCATGGGATTCGTTTTAGAATTCTGCAGACGGAGTCAATAGATTCTTCACACATGGAAGCTTTTGATTTTGATGATGAAACACTATTCTATTATGAATCACTTGTATGGATACTGTTATCACGTGTCAAAAGTCTGAAGCTTGAAACGTGTAGCGTGTTTTTTGAGAGGACGCTGTGCCAGTCCAAGGCACTAGTTAACCAGACTACGATCTATCAGACCTACGTCTGAAAGCCTGGTCTAATTGGGCTAATCCCGGGGTGTGCATAGGTACAACAATTCCAAGGTAGTACACAAACATTAAATACAAGTGGGAATGACAACATCTACTAGAAACAAACGTAATCGTGGCATGGCTTCGACATATGTATTTGACTCAATGTGCACTGATGACAAACGTTACAAATTACACAAAATCATTATAAAAACAAGCAAAACTGGCTCGAAGCCCTTAACAAATAAATGAGGGCTCGTAAGCCTTATCCAAAAACACCGGGAGTAGTACACTAGGGATTAAATGGAAAATCAACGCCACGACTCTCATTTCTCGCCCATCACATCAACGTCCGCTCTGCCAATTAGAATAATAGGAAGGTGAAGAAGTAAGCAAATATCTAAACACACACGGAAATATTAAGCACAAAACCAACAAAGGGTAAACACGCGAATTACCTAACTGTAACACAGAAGTACGACCCTAAAGTAAACACTTACCAAAACAAAACGATCGGGCGGGCGTTGAGGTGATGGCGAGAGAGGCACAACCTACTCCTCGAAGCGCTGGGGAAAGAGTGATGAGCACAAGTCGGCCAGGCGCTAAGGCAGGAGCGGGGAAGAAGGGAGGGAAGGCCGGCGAAAGGTGGGGACACGAAGACAACCGAAGACACCCGAGCTCCGACGAAGCGGCGAGGCATGCGCACTACACAATCCAGATGTCACAGGACGAGACCGTCGGCTGACGTCACAGCCTTGGCGGAGGATTCTAACAATTCCAAGGGCACACAGTGGCAGAAACCTGAGATCAGTCTCTAATGCCTTAAGGAAGGTGCTGTCCCAGCACAACGCCTAACATATTCATACAAACATTATAATACGTGTTTGGAGCAAAATTTATTTATTCAACGAGTACTACTCTGTATGTACTTGTGCACCATATTGTATTATTATGTAATCAAAAGTATATTGCTTTGAGTGAAAGTCGTGTTTAATATTATTTGTGAAGTTTGCAAGTTGTAAACATATTTACGCATTTAATAAAATAATAAACTACGGTATTACCAACTGTATCTTAGCTTATTTAAAACAAATGTTAAATTCTGAACTTTGCCTTGAAACTGATTTTCCTGTAGCAGCATTATCAGTGTGAAATATTTATTTAGGCTTATGTTAGGTCTGGCTTATTTCGTAACGTAATTGCAGGTTGTGTGTGTCAATTAAGTTACATTTTTGAGCTAGGAACAAAAAGTATGGCTAGTATTGTAGTACTATAAACTTAACACAAACATCTGCGATACTAATTGGTGTGGAATTCAACAAAATGTATTATGAATAGACACATTGTTAATGGCACTGTAACATTATAATGTCTATTATAACTATTCAGACGTTTATCTATCACAGTCTGATATTTGTTTTGTTCAAATAATTGCAATGGGTATTAAACACAGTTATAAAATGCACAAGTTTATAAGAATGGGAACAAATTTGAGCACAATGTGGTTTTGCAGAATGTTTTCAATTGGGTTTATTTATGTGTATGCATATTTAAAAAGACATCAATAACTTTCTGGAACTGTAAACCTGTTAAAGTTTTTTGAAGTTTGATAAATTGGCATGAATCCGGCCAAAACATGAGGGTAATGAATTCTGACGTAAAATTGCTGTGTGCAATTTATGACAAAATATAACATATAATGGATGTTCACCAGGTTCTCTCTTGAAAAGTAGGCAAGTCGGGTAGTGATGGGACGATTGGTGCCTCGGAATGTTGTTTATGTCGGTTCGTAAAAGAACTGAACCGGCACCTATGGTTTTTATAACTTCAACCTTTGGTACTTAGTTTCCATTTAGACAACGAGGTATTGAACATCACACTTGTGTTATACTGAACTGTAGTATTTACCTACCAGAACAAAATGTAATATGTACATGAGGAGACAAAATTATTACAATAAAATAAATTACAGTAAAATAACTTTAATTGCCCCTTCAAGCCTTAGTTTAGTCACAAAAACATAGCTAGGTTTTTTAACCTTCAAACGTGTACTCGCGGGAAATTATCAATGGCATTTTTAGATTATCTTCTGTTAAATTCGTTATAGAAATACACAAAAACTTGTCATTAATGTGTTTTGCAATAATTTTTTTTGTCTGAGGATTCTGGTAAATAAAAAAATTATCACTGGAGCCATTTAGCAGTGAGAACATAAAACGAAAAGGCTTCTTTATCTGTGTAAAAAGGACAGGCACATTTAGAAAAACAAAATTTTACGATGGTAGCATACTTGCCAGCGAAATGAAATTGATTGATCTTCCGAAGCAATCTTACATTTTAAAAATTTTTACCTATACATTCGACAAAAAAAGGACGAACCTGATATACCATAAATATTACATTTAACAATAATGTAATATTTTCATTAATTGAGTTTATAGAACTGTAGAACTGATTATTCATCTAATATATTTCCAAACAAACTGTGTTACAAGTTTATATACATCCAAGATGGCGGAGGATGTTCCGCTATTAAATTAATGCCATCCTCAACATTTATAATTGTTTTTTACAGGTCCTTGCTGTGTGTACATTGTTCTATGATCATAAGCGCTTTTGTGTATGTTTTGTGCCACGTGCAAAAACTGTACTGTACACTGTGATAGTATATCTTATCTATTATTAAATTAGCCATGGTTGAAGTTTAAAATCATTTCAAAGTTGATATTTGTGATGCAAAATATGCAATTACAATGGCTTGCAAATCTCTAAAGGTATATCCATAAGTATACCAAACCTTTAAAAACATATTTTGCAACACATACTGAAGTCTGAAAACAAATTGTGATAAAATGGTATCAGAAACTAAAACTGAGAACCGAGTCAAGAAACTGGAACCGAGAATCGGAATTGTGGAACCATCCTATCATTAGTTCGTAGTATAGATGACTGAAAACACCCTTTTCATTAAAGCTCAGACTATACATATTCGCATCATGAGACAGCATAACTTAATACAGTAAAATGTTTTTGCTAAATAAAGTTTATTAAACGGATCAGTTTTTAAATAATTTCATTTCTGCAGGGGATTTTTAACTTTTTACTGTAATGTGAGAAGTACTTAATACTGAAATACATTATGAGATTTCTCTGTACAGTAATGGAAAATGAGAAATAAACAGAATAGCACTGACGTACATGACAGTGTGTAGTTTACTAATGTTGGTTTTCCAAATGTCATTTTGAGACTGCATATAAATTCTCTTAGTTGGTGTCGAAGGATTTACTGTACATCATATCTGTGAAAGGAATCCATTGTATATCTGGCTTCCCAGATTAAGAAAAGAATGATGATGGTTCAGCAGGATGGAGTGTTATTTTCACTTTATCAAGGGGGCCACGCTTGGTGCAGTGACTAGAGCACTCGCCTCCCTCCATGCTGATCCGGGTTCGATTCCGAGTAGGGTTGGTCTTCGGATTTATGAATTTGGGAATCATGCTGGAGATGTCACTGTTTGGCGGGTTTTCTCGGAGATATCCTGTTTTTCTCACTCCTTTATTCTGTTCCCTTCCCAATGCATTATGTCACCCCTCAGAAGCACTTACGTCCTAGACGTTAAATGCTGATCAAAATATCTTGACTTCACCAGTTACTTTATTACCGTAACATAAGCTAGCCACCAGTGCTTGTCATATGCTGTGGTAGTGTAGCCAGTCATGTTATCTATTTGGGGTTTTCCTTGTGATCTTGTAACAGCCACTTATGATGAATGTGCAGCTTTAGAAAATATTTTCACAGCTATTTTTGTGCTTTGAGTCAATGTAATTGGTACATTCACTATGAATGTTGATTTCAAAGGCAAAGTAACTACTTTTTAAAGTAAGTTAATGTAATGTGGTCTACTTTTCAATCTGAACTATCAGAATTAACACTGTTTTATCTCACAACATACATAATTATCTCTCTGAAAGATAGGTGGAACTTATTGCCTGTGCAACAGTCTGGAGGTGGTACTGTTAACTGATGTATATGTGTATCACTCGTAGCTGATATACAAGTGCATACCATTATTTTCGCTCACTGTTCCCACTCATACTCTCAGCATTTGACAGTCACATTGCTGGGTCAATTTGTAATTTCACAGTCCATGCTTTTCAGTTTATGATTAGCTGGTTTAATTTCATCCTCCATAACCCTCCATTCTATAGAAGGTTGATGTGCCACTATATGCCTTTTCTAGATAGATCTGCTGCTTGTTACATACAAGGATAAATTCTGAAAAGTTGCTAGAGTTTGGTGACCTGATGATGTGCACCAACAAAGTTTGTTTCACAGTCACTGTATACATCTTTGCACAAATTTCTACATGCAACAAACTGTTGGAATGCAGTGGGTGGTGAGTACAGGAACTACCTCAAGATGAACTGCCATGGTGGCAAAGCTGATGAAGAGATACAAGTAGGCTTTCTGAACACAAGTATTGTACAGAGAGGATGACTTAATCAGAATTGTGCCTCCTTAGTCAACACCTACAGGAAAAAATAGTTTAGCCTGTAGGAGTCATGGGCAGCTTTCCCATCATAGGCTCACTGTTTTTGGCCTTGAAAGGTCATGCACTGGAAAATCCTGACTGTGATAATGCCTTTTGCAGTACCGTATTTTCTCGTGTGTAACAGCCCCATTTGTACCAAAACACGTATTCTTTAACTTTGGAGGCCAGTTATACACAAGATAATTTGAATTACAAAATAATATTTGTCAATTTAGCAATTACTACTTACTACTGTAAATTTTATCAGCCAAATTATGACTATTGTATATTACGACTAATATAATAAACATACTTTTAAAAAGACGCAGTTTATTTGCAAAAACAGATTTCTGCCTTTTACCTCTTTCATGTCAACAAATATGGCTGCTGCCATGTTACTGCTTCAGTTGTTGAACTAACACACAAAACAAATTAGGATACTAGATTTAAGTCACGTTTTACTGTATTCTCATTCATTTACTTTGCTCACTGCAATATTCTTATATGAATAATGCTGTTATTCAATGCTCAATCACTGTTCATTTAACCCCTATCGTCCTTTCAAAACACAAGGTACATTTGCCAAAGATTGTGTGCGTTAAACGTTTTTCAACTCCCTGTGAATACGAAACAACTGTAGATAATCAAAATCTGCTACACTCAATAGTATTGTTTTCGTCTTGCAATATTTTTGGTTGGCAACATTGAAAAGACTTTCCATATTTTTCTTTTTCTTATGTGTTTACTGCTTTCATGGGTTGGCTGTAGTGAGATTGTATGATGCACTTAGGTTGGTGACAATGAAAATGTATCTAGAACTCATAGGTTAGCGGTAATAAAAACGTGTCAGGCATCTGTGACTATGTATCAAACATTCAATGATATTGTAATGCCATGTAAAGGTATTTTAAAAGTATTGTTAGACACTTGGCAGTATTTTTGGGGGCCTAATTTTCATGTTATGGGGAAGTAACAGTTAAGGCTCGGCATCAGTCGCCATATTGCATTATTTTATTTTTCGCTCTTATGAAATTCTAGAATACAAAATGTGAAATTGATACTATAATATCAATTATATTTACCTTGCACTACAAAAAAAGCATCGCAGTTGTATTTTTAACATATATTTAAGCCGTAATCAGTCGAGCAATTTTTTTAATATTCTTTATTTGCTTGACTGATTACGACTTAAGAGGGCGTGGTACATAATTCCACGCTAAAAGCATTGATCTACAATAGGTTTCTTGAAGCCAATTTGCGAAACTTAAACAATAGCAATTCTGGACAATACTTTTAGCCAAAGTTTTAAACAAAATAACTTCCAGTGTTACGAACTTCTGAGTCACAATCTCTGACGCCATAACCTCGTGCATTTAACTGCGGCGCAAGAGATCACGTGTATTGAATGAGTAATTTTGCATATATATTTATTTATAGAGTTGGGAAATACCATTATCTAGGATTGCCATTGAGTATTTTATCTATATTGGCTTCGAAAAAGCGTAGAAATCAATTGACGTTTTCAACATTTATTTATCTACCATGCACTCTTAAATATACGTTAAAAATAGTTCAAGCGCGATGCTTTTAATATAGGGCAAGATAACTAGAATTGATATTATAGAAACAAATTTTACATTTTTCTTCTCAGAATTTCATAAGAGCGAAAAATATAAAAATTAAATATGGCGACTGATGCTGAGCCTTAATGATTTCACTACCATTTTACACTTTGATTGTTATGTTATTTGTGGAAATTTAGTCATAAATTAAATTTAATAAATTGTTTCCAAGTATTTGTTTTGGCAGTTGGTTTAAAACACACATTTTTTGAGGTTATGTATGATGTTTCTAAGGCGTAAAATCCAAGATTGTATTCATTGTTTTCCTGTGTGCCTCATTCTTTTTTTTTTTTTAATCCTACGAGAAATGAAGTTTCGAAGATCCACTATACTTATACATAAGTTTTTGACTAGTGTGTCATAAACTGATATTTTATTTTTCAAATTTTAGAAGTTCAAAATTATGACATCTGTTATACATGGGTAGCTGTTATATTAACATAAATACGGTGATATCCAGTAGGTGGTGATCCATATTGTAGATTGTGTAGTTTTGAGTGTGTTACAAAGGGTTGAGCAATGAAAAAAAAGGATTATTATCAAGCATAGTTCTTTGGCAGTATTAAATCATATATTGGTATGTGATTGACCCACATGTGTGACACAAACAGTTTTTGCATCACATATTGCTACGCAGTTTTCTTGGTTAAGTTGTTGGTGTACAACAAAATATTTGAATTTGTGAAAATAACAATTTTAATTTTTTTTGTAACACAACACACATTATTGCCTCACTTTTATTTGTGCTTATTTAAGCCTCAACATAAAATATATAACACAGTGAAACCTCTAGCCATCGTTTTTCAAGGGATCAATGAGAAAAAACAATGCAAGCGAGAAAACGAAACATGCAGAAAACACACAAACCCCCCTCCCCCTACTTAAAAATACTAAAAACATAACCTCAAAAATTATTTTTAATATGCCCATCACATGAAAATTTGCATTTCAAATATGTGTGTATTGAATATGGTCGTAGCTCATTTGTATTACCAACGATCTAGTTTAACGTCAAAGGGTGGCAATCCTTGACATTTGGTGATGATTTTTACCGGGACATTTCTCTACCTCGTTTATTATTTCAAGACATTCTTCAAGTGAGCGAACAGATTTTGAAGGCCGCAACATTGCTACAGGAATAATTTATAAATACATTTCGCAGGCCTTAAAATAAATATAGTGTACTCCACTTGTTAACAAAATTCACAAAACTGTTGCTATCTAAACGGAAAAGTAACAAAAACAAGATACGTATTTACAAGGCGAAACGTAACCTCTCTGACTCGTGCGCTTGCGCTCGGCTGCCTTCGGCTTTACTCGGAAATGCACAAAATGGCGGAAGAAATTCCCAAAATTCTTGACGTTACTGCTATTTATTTACACTTTACTGAAATGGGAAAATAAAATCACACATTTACAATAGAACAAAGTGAATTTGTACACAATGCATGTTCGAAATCTATTGAAAATTATCAACTTAAAAAAATATATTTTTCTTTATAAAAATATTATGTTTTTCTGTTGGTGGCAACATGTTTGTTGTTCGCGGCCTTAACAAAAATATGGCAATGTTTGTGTTTCCACACACAACCTACAGTATGCAAAACATTTCTTAAAATAAGATGGACGATTGCCAAACATATTTGAAACATTAACAGTGAAATTTATAGTTAAACCAAACCAAACATATTACGTTCGTCTGTATTTTTGACAACGGTAAATGTTTGCCTTGTGCGGTTATAATATATTGTTTACACCTGTTTGTATCGAGAAGTGTATACGAGCGTGGAATGAAAAAGGAAATTGTATGTTTACTTTTTTTTG
Organism: Medauroidea extradentata; assembly: GCA_003012365.1. Lineage (NCBI taxonomy): Eukaryota > Metazoa > Arthropoda > Insecta > Phasmatodea > Phasmatidae > Medauroidea > Medauroidea extradentata. Next base: position 93,979 of record PNEQ01000099.1, read on the forward strand.
TTGTTGGTGAAAATGTCTGGACGGTCAATGCAGGAAATTTATGAATATATGAATGATCAATGTGGGTTTATTTAACATTACTTATATAGGCAATTTGTCGGGACCGTGAAAAAAGATTGATGGATGCGGGAAAACGAAAGAAACGGGAATGATGCAACAAGGTTCCACTGTATTGTAACAGGGCTATCACAAGCTATGTATAAGTGTGGACCTTAATATTGAAATTGATAATGAATTAGGTTACAATCCCAGTGTAGTAAAAGTATAAGAGCGAGGTGGGTCATTATGGTGGTGATTCCACCAAATGTAACAAGCTAAATAAATTAATAGGGAATCTGGAGGAACGTGATCTTGACACTTAAAGTAATGATTGGCGTCTTCGCCAAAAAATGTAACAAGGCTAAGAATAAAGGTGTAGAGAAAAAAAAGGCTAATTATTGAAAATGATGATAGGTAAAAGAAAGGTGCTCTCTGCACCATGTCGCAATCTGTGTAAATGTACACAGCGTACCAATAGTGTCTGATTATAAACAAAGCTCTAATATGGCTACCAAGTATGGCTAGCCAATCATTAATGTATCACATAAACCATGTGTTGAATGTAGGGTAAATCGTGTTAGAGTGTAATAGTGTAAACATGGCAAATTGCCATCATTTCATAGTTAAAAAAACACAAATAATTAGTCAGTAGTCTGACGATTAGTGAACACCAGCTCACACGGGGCATAAATCCAAGTAATGGCCATAACCACAATCACAACAAACAGTGAGCATAACAAATCTTAAGAGAACTAACTATCTACTTCATTATGACTTAACACCAAAACTCCATGGGCTTATTCATAAAATAAATGAAAATGTAAAATGTATAGCCCATACAACTTAAACAAAACATTAACACTAATAAAGGGGGGGGGGGATAAACAAAGTTATACAAAAAGTTAAAAGGGGTAAACGTAGCTCAAATGCCATTTCATAAGACAAGCATTTATAATAAAATTAATAGGGGGTACTGGAAATCATTACAATGATGGATTAGTGCATCCATATGTGTGGTGTATCCTCGTAAGAAAACATAACCTTAAAACTATAGATCTTACATTAAGCAGGGTTGGCTGGTTTAAATCATGGTTTAAACCAGGTGGTTTTTTTAAAATAAACCAAACAAACCAATATTTTTTTTAAAAATTAACAATTGTACCCAATTAATATTATATGTTTCAGGATAAAACAACTTCCATTCATCACAGGAAGTCCTTCTTTTGTATTAAATATTATTTTAGTAATATGCCATGTCCAGCAAATGGCCTCCAAAAATTAAATTCACATTCTGCAATCAATCTGAACTGTGTTGTCATTGTGTGAGAAATACCTACTGGCTGGGTAATCCTCTGAAGTATGGGGAAACCCTTACTATGATGGGAAATCTCCACTATGATGGGAAATCCCCACTATGATGGGAAATCCCCACTATGAGAGGCTTCAGGTATGGGAATCCCCATTTGTTTTGGGATTGGGAATACCTATATTCTACGCAGTTTGTGCTTGGAGATTTATCAGTTCAACATGAGTGGTAGAAAACGTGATTCTGTTTGGCTTTCATTTGATGAAGTTAGAAAAGAAGCAAG
>PNEQ01000099.1:96606-128533 GCA_003012365.1 Medauroidea extradentata
AGTAAACGAACAACAAACATGTTGCCACCAACAGAAAAACGTAATTTTTTATAGAGGAAATATTTTTTTATGTTGATATCCAAATTATTTTCAATAGATTTCGAACACGTATATTGTACAAATTCATTTTGTTCTATTGTAAATATGCGCTTTTACTTTTACATTTCCGTAAAGTTTAGTGAATAAATTGCAGTAACGTTAAGAATTTTGGGAATTTTCTTCCGCCATTTTGTGCACTTCCGAGTACAGCCGAAGGCAGCCGAGCGCAAGCGCATGAGTCGGAGAGGTTACGTTTCGCCTTGTAAATACGTATCTCATTCTTGTTACGTTTTTTGTTTAGATAGAAACAGTTTTTTTGAATTTTGTTAACAAGTGAAGTGCACTATTTTTATTTTAAGGCCTGTGAAATGTATTTATAATTTATTGCCGTAAGTGTCGCAGCCTTCAAAATCTGTTCCCTCACTTGAAGAATGTCTTGGAATAATAAAGGAGGTAGAGAAATGTCCCGGTGAAAAGCATGCTGACATCACAAATGTCTCGGATTGCCACCTTTGACGTTAAACTAGATCGTTGTAATACAAATGAAGCTACGACCATATTCAATGCACACATATTTGAAGCAAATTTCCATGTGGTGGACATTATTAAAAATAATTTTTGAGGTTATGTTTTTAGTTTTTTTTAAGTAGGGGGGGGGTGCGTGTTTCCCGCATGTTTAGTTTTCTCGGATGCATCGTTTTTTTCTCATTGGTCCCTTGAAAAACGATGGATAGAGGTTTGACTGTACTTTCATCCACATGAGAACAATAATTCAACAAAAAGAGATTAAATAGAACAGTTATTTATTTAATACAAATAACTAAAATGATAGAATAAATAATTCAGGAAATATAAAATGCTGATGTAAACTGAAAATTATTAGCTATGTAAGCTTTTCAGTGTAGGTAACTACCACGTCCTTAATAATTTGAATTTCAGCCTGAAATATAGAAATTATTCCTTGGAAAGTTTTCAAGGTGGTAAAACATTTCAGAAGAAATTACCATGTGTAATGCAAATGCAATTAACGTAATTTTCAGGGTTCAAAATCAGAGTTCTTTAATGAATGTTTCGCCAATTGAAATACTAAAAAAATTGATTTAATTATTTGTACACAACACGAAATACGTGATTTAAAATGCCCGCGACTAGTCTCTGTCTCGTTCTGAGCGGTAGGCTTGAGAGTTCTCATAAAACAAGGCAAATGGGTCAAAAGTCCTAATAAATCCGAAAATCATAGTTACTCTTCAAAATCAAAGTTATTCCTAGTTCATTCCAAAAATTAACACTGTTTAAAATGCACTAATTTATAGTAAAGGAAGTGTCTGGTGCGGTAAAACAAGACGGCGTCATACCAATTACATCTCTTACGGAAATGGCGTCACCAAGCCGCCGACGCTGCCGTCTTCAAATCTTGCGCACTCAAAATTTAATTACATTTCGGCCTCGTAGACTCTTCTAAACTATCTACGGACTTCCTGGTTTAACAAACTTTGCTTGGCCGTCCAAAAACTTAGAAAAACCATTACGATGGCGCTAGCTTTCGGTGCTAGCGAGACGGTAATAAAAAAATACGCCATATCAGCATTATCGCTCGGCCAAGACTGCTCTTATCTCTAGACAATGCCCCCTCGTTCGTGGCTGTTCCTCGAGCCTTCACGATGTCACCAACACAGGCATTAGGGCTGGAGAATAATTACAAACTAAAAATAAACAAAAATAAAATAAAAATAAAATTAAGATTTTGGATCTGTGTCTTAACACAAAAAAAAACTATGAATAAATAATATTAAGTACAGTGAAACCCCTTATTTACACTTTCCAGGGGGACAGGGCGAAAAAGTGTAAATGAAGGGAAATCTCAAAAAAACCATTCAGCTTACCTTATTTAGTACTTTTGTTTTCTCTACAGGTAAAATCAAAGTGATAGTATTAATGCAAGCTATGTATTTGTCATATTTTGTAACATAAAATTTGGTACGGTGTAAGTTACCAAATTCAGAATCGAATATACTGTTACAGGAAGATTTATTGCACGTGCACATACCAAGAGAACATCTTAAAATGTTAGATCCGATTTTTTTTTATCGTTTGGTAAATACTGTTCCTGCATTTTACCATTTTTTTTGTGCAAATGCTATCATGAATTTAGACAAAAACGGTAAGCATTTGAATGGGAATGTACATTTCTTCATTATTCAGATCAACACATGTTCACACTTCTCCATTATTACAGTAGGCCTATCTGTTTTTGTTTTATCGACAATGTCAGCTATTTTTTTTCGATTACATTACCGTTTTATATAGATCTAAAACACACTGCACTAAAATGGAAATGATTTAAAACACAACTGTTTGTAATAAACATTTTCAAACACGTTTTGAAAATTTTAGGTTAAAGTTACTGTTATTTGCGCTTACAAAGACAAACGAACGTACGTGAAGAGATCAATGTTGCCAACGTGGATATATCTATCGATAGCGTCAGAGACAATCGATAGCGCTAGCTGCAGCAGCGTTTTCTTGCCGCCATCTTGAATTTATTGTGCTGTGAGCGCTAGCATTACATGCGATCACGGTCATTCTCCTATGGCTTTGCACGTGATCACCACCCTGTGTGCTGTTTCTTCTTTGGTCTATTTCCAAACCAGTTTAGATGTCCTTTCTTTGTCATCTATGACTTTGAAATCTCGTGTTTTTATTGCCTTCGGATGGCGAAAACGTTAACGAAAAACGTAAACAGCGGGAAAAATAAAATTTTGATGATGTGATATGCGGGAAAATGTAACATTGCACTAAATGGCAGACAAACGGGACCTGAAGAAAAAAGTGCAATTCGCGGGAAAACGTAAATAACGGTAACGTAAATACGAGGTTTCACTGTAACTAACTAGGTAGGGGCATTCATTAACTGATCCTATAGATTCCAAAGAGAAACTAAACTTGCAAAACATTAAAATAAAATACAAGAAAATTTAAGTCATTTAAGATAACATGAAAAAAATAAAGAAAATATTAATTACATACAATAAATATTCATACTATTAAAATAATCTATCCTTTCTATAGCCAAATGTTAGTTTTACGTTTATCAACTTTATGATTTGTCTTTTTTTTTTCAGACTTACAATTGACATGTGAAATTTGACACTGATTGCTGTTAGCCAGATGTTTATTTATGACTTGTGATGGTGTGTGTTCCTGATTACTAGTAAACAAGTTACTTGAATTACAGTAATGTGATGCTTTTGTAGTTCCCCTTATCTTAAAACTGTAAAGTTCTCATGTTGGCCTTCTTTCCACATTCAGACACCTTTTATAGAGCATCCCGACCTTAGATAGCAGTACATAGCTTATGCTGCACTCTGTTGCCAGATCGCAGCCACATTACAAATTTCGAGAGCTGAAGTACTTCAGAGTTTTTAGCTTTAAATATTATATTCTTTATTATTCGAAGTTTTATTATAATTTGCATAGCATTATGCTTCAAAGTATGTAATTAATAACAGTTTATATTAATTTATAATTAGAAACAATTCTCGTACTCCACTTATATTAATTCACTAAAGTAGAAACTCGTTGCATCGTTTTCGTTTCCATCGTTTTCCCGTATCTATTGTTTATTTTTGTTGGTCCCGAAAATTTTTCTGTTAAAACAATGTTTAAGAAGTCCACATCAATCGTTTTCGTAAGTATAGTTTTTCCCGCATTCATAGCTCAAAATATCTTGTCCCATAGCCAGAAATTTAGCCGTATCGATCGTTTTTTAAATTAATTTCAACATACAGTGTAAATTTTAAAACAAACTGTTCTAGCGAACTGTAAAAGACAATCATGGCCGCCCACAAAGTAAACATGCCCAGCCGATATTTACGTTTTCCCACGATTTGTACTTTTTCAGGTCCCGTGTGTTTGCAAATTAATACACTGTTAATTTTCCCGCTGTTTACTGTTTTCGCCATCCAAAAACAATATAAACACGAGATGTCAGAGTCACAGATAACGAAGGAAGAAAGGACATGTAAACTTGTTTGGAAATAGAACACAGAAGAAACATCGCAGTGAAGTTGGTGATCACGTGCAAATACACATGAGAATGACCGTGTTCGTATGTAACGCTTGCGCTCACGGCACAATAAATTCAAGATGGCGGCAAGAAGAGAATTGCAGCTGCTAACACTATCGATTGTCTCGGATTCTATCGATTGCTGTTGATCCCTTTACGTGCGTTTGTTTGGCTTTATTTTTAATGCAGTTATCGGTAACTTTAACCTAAAATTTGCAAAACATGTTTGAAAATGTTTTATTATAAACAGACAGGTTTTAAAATCATTTCCATTTTAGTGTAGCATGTTTAGATGGTTACGTAACGGTAATGTAATAAGACTGCACTCGTAAATACGTAATATATTTAAATTTAAAAAGTTAAAAAAAATTGTAATGATCCTAATTTCTTGTTTATGTTTTTTATATTTTCTGTAATTTATGTTAGTGTAATAAATAATAACTTGTAGAGAGTTTTCTTATGTTTTGTCTTGTCAGTCAGCTCAGCACATAAAGTACAACTTCAGATTTCGAGGTTAGGTAGAAAATAGAGGCAAGTCCACGTGCATAGTTGGTCCACATGCATCATTTTTTTCTTCTGGTCCCTTGAAAAACAATCCATAGAGTTTCTACTGTACATGAATTGTAACCGGCACTTCATTAAGAAATAATTATCTCATATCTTTTAATCACTATAGCTACTGCCGATGAAACATATGATGTCTTCAATTTTAGTAGCTTCTGTCTGAAGAGGACAACATAATTGGGGTAGTTGATGATTTTGAAATTGATCATTTAAAATCAATGTCGTGTGGGAACTGAAAAATATGTCTGCTCTTTTACACTGTTATTGTCTGCTATAATTTTAAAGTGGGAGAGAGGGATGTTATTTATTTGGACGTGTTTACGTGTCCTGGAACAGCACAAGGCTTTAGAGGAACACGGGGAGAAATGGTGAAGGAGTCGGTGAAGGTCTTTGTTAAGGATCCATCCGAGCATTCACCTGGAGTGATTTCGGAAGACCCTGGTAAACAGGAATCAGAATGGTCGTAGAAGGGTATCGAACCCGGGTCCTCCCGAATGCGAGGCGAGTGTTTAATTACTGCTCCACTGTGTTCGATTTTCAAACAAAAGAGAGTACATTAATGTTTTGCAGTGATGTCAACTTAGGTGTATCATTAATTTCCAATACTTCTATGATAATATATCTTAAGCCTAAACAAGAGCATATGTAATATATGTTTACATGTATTGTTTAAAATTTATTTACTATACATTATGTAGTTTTTCAATTCTTACCTGTAAAGTTGAAGGTACAAATTTTCGTCTGTCAAAAAGCTTACCAAAACTAGGTACCTTTTTTGTCAAGGATAGAAATTAGACAACTTAGTAAAACCTTATTAACAAACTGCATGAGTTTTATTATTATATTTGCTCTAATTTAGGACTTTAAACATATTTAACATACAAGTATTAGGTAAATATGTTTAAAGGAATAATTTATTGTTTGTCTTTCCTTTATGATTTCAGCTTTTCATGTTAGTTTTCTGTACTGTGTTTCTATTGTATCTTCCTATTAGCATAAATGGTTTGTTTGGAACATCCTGTTACTTCTAAAGCTCCCGTAATTAGTTACAATAGTATATGAAAAATACTGGAATAAGATCAGTACAATATTTCGCTCCTTTTCGCATAGCCTAACTATATTACGACTTTTTATTGTTTTGCCTTTCATGCAAATAAATGTTAACAAAAAATTACACACAGAAAAGTTTGTTTAGAAATCGAGTCACCATACACGACAAATCATTTGGATGCAAGACACTGTAGTTTCACTACTGAACCAGTTTAGGACACGGGATGAAGAAAACTGCTGACTAAACAAAGCTTGTAGCTTATTAACCTTTCCAGACATAACCTAATAGTCAGCAAAGATAACAGAATTTTTTTATCTCTTCAGCGCCTAACTCTTCGAGCGACACTCAACTGTCGAATTTGCAGGACGAACACGTGGCAACACATTTCACAGTTTTATACAAGAGAACAGGTAAAGCTATTGGGTGGGGTTGCTTTTAAAAATAGATTTAGCTCAATATGAACAACTTCCTCGCTTTCATCCCCCTATATAACTTGAATAGCAAAAAAGTTTCTTACTGACCAACTTTTGGATGTTTTATTTTGTTATAAAGCGCACATAATGTTAGAAAATAATTTAGCCTTCAGATTTCTTGGTTGGCATCCAGATATATGAAATTACACATAAATAAAATCTGGATATGATTTTGCTTTTGATTCATTACTAATAATGAGCTATATTTAAGGATGCATGAAAATAGTACAAAATTTAAAATATATTTTTATTCTTTCAACACCTTAAAATGGTGTAAATGATGAACTATATCACCCAATGTATATTTCGATGCTGTACAATATGCAAAAATTTTAAGATCAAAGTTACAAGGTGAAAATTGTATGATATTTGGCAACAGTGCTCGCAGAAACAAGAACAGTACTTATGAAAGTTACAGTGCATTGGAAAGAGAGAGAAAATGTCCATATAACCCTGTACTGCAATCTAAGTATGAGATGCTCTATAGTAAGTAAATGTTCAGAATGAATCAGATAGGCCTTTTCTCTGCATTTCTCTTCATTTTAATTACCTTATATAAGTTACTATATATTATTTTGCCACCACAGGTTTAGTATAATTTCACTATGATTTTAAATAAATTTTTCCAATTTTTCCGAAAAATTTGGAGAAAAAGTGTTTTTTTCCTGGTTTTTTCCTGTCACCAATTTTTCCGGAAATTTTAGAACCCCGTTGTAAACAGTGGGAATGTTGTACATAGAAACAAATGGAGATAAAACGAGACCGACAGTAATTGGTGTAATTAGTGGGAAAACGGGGTTGTACTGTATTTGTGTTTACAACAACATGTTAGGCCGCCATAAAAATAGTGTGTGGTGGTTTTCATCTCTGCATTTGTCCGTGTTCATGTATTTATATTTCTCATTTCTATGTTCTTACATGTTCTTATGTATAGTAATTTACAATTTAATAAAAACTGAGTATGGATAAAGTAGTGTAACATGTACTAGAATAAGGAAATACATGTTTCTCCTAGAGTTTTTTTTAATTTGTGGACATTTATGTAGGTTATGTTTATGTAGTGTAGTGTGTTTGCAGTGTGCCGTGAACTATATTTTACAATTAATTAACGGTCGTGTGGCAATGACAAAATATTTCTTCTGATGAACTCGTGTTTTTCATTGACCTGATGAATATTGTTTTTTCCTTATTAACTTTTGCCGGGAAAAGTTTTTTCTCGCCCAAGATTTCTAGCATCCATTTTTCTCTGAAATTTTCTCGAAGATTGAGATCCTGCACATCCCTAGTTTCCGTACTGTAACTTACACTTAAATTATGTTTGATAAGATATATATGTATTGACTTTATTATGACGTTAATATTTGTTTCGGTGCATTAAATTAATTTTTTGTTAAACTTTGCATCCTAGTTATATTAATATATATTCCAAGAACTTTTATGAAAGTTGTTGAAACTAGTCACTATTGAGATTATGGCCATTAAAAAAAATTTTCAATATTAAGCTGAAAAGTTGTGAAATTGTAATGGGAAGCTTTTGCAGGCTTTGAATCTAGTGGGCAGCATGAGTTATAGTTTTAATATTTAAAATTTGTGTGTTGTGTTAACTTTAAATGTGTACAATAATCAAAAGGTTCTAATTTAATAATAATAGATTAAATATGTGCAACATATTTTTACTACTTTTGTTGCAGGATCCATCTGGACGGTACATTGTGCTTTACACATTCATCGCCAGAGATGAGAATGATGTTAGTGTAGAAAGGGGAGAGTTTGTGACAGTCCTCAATCGGGAAGATCCAGACTGGTACTGGATAGTCCGTAGTGATGGCCAGGAAGGCTTTGTACCAAGTGGCTTTGTTTACCCAGCGCATGTCATCCAAGGTATGTAGACAATTAATGTTTAATACTTAAAAGCGTATTATGTTTCAATTATTCAACGATGGATTGACCAAAAATAATTTAATATGGTGGGTATGCTAAAGAATATATTTGTTTCTTGTGGACATGAAAATGGCATTCCTTTTGCGTTAAGGATTGTCACTAATAAAATTTCTTTCATATTCATTATCCTTCAGTACAGGCTCACATCGCTTGGTCGTGGAGTCAAATACAGTCAAACCTTGCTGCAATGAGTTTGGCTTACTACGAGAGATCGGTAAGAATTACAGTTATATTCTGCACCCTGTTTGCATGTGATATATAAGGCAGGTATAACTGACAATAGATCACTTTTTTGACTTATTGTTTATTACATGTACCCTAATAGTAAAGTTATATTATTATTATTATTTAGTTGGCACTAAACATGTAAACAATATCAGGAATAGTAAACAAAACTGTTGCACAGTAGACTGTAACTGTGGCCTATTCCCGAGTGAGTAATTAAAAGTTAGGATGTAATGTTGCAGAGGGAAAGTAGAATTAGGTGGAAACACAGTTGCCTTAATAGGCAGGGTTCCACCATTTGTTCTTTTAGGTGCTTGGTTGCCTGCATTCATTTGTTATTTTGTCACCTATGTTCATTTAATGTACAATTCTATGCATGGTAGCTTAGCTTCCAGACTGCAAAGTAATTGGCCATGAAACTTTAGAGTTGTGTAAACCAAGGAATAATGAACAATAGCGGCTATTGTATAAGTGCATAGGAGCATGTGAACACCCAGTTTTCTGTGAAACATTTTTTGGAAAATATTTTAATAAATTGTATATGTTTCGTAGTATCACTACAAATGTCTATTCCATGTTTTTTCATTGAGCATAGATGCTTAGCGGTGTATTATATAAATACTCTACATTGCAACATTGTAATGAACACAATGTGTCATCTTTTCTTGCCCTACCTGTGCATGTGTAAGAAAATGTGACAATACCTCTTATGGAAGGTTTAAATTTGCAGAAATACACTGACCAGGTTGTGATCCAGCCTCTGTTTATTGCTGGCATGGTTCGTCCTTTCGCCCAGGGATGCTGAAGCAGGGGTAACGGGATCAGCCGCTGCTACCCCAACATTTTAATTTTTACATCAAATAATGTTTTGCAACCTCTGTATTCCTGAGCTCTTTTACAGTAAGTTGTTATTAAAAAAGTACGTTGAGCATGTCAAAATTAACTGAAAACATGTGCGCAATTCGGTTGCTGCAGCATGATCCCTGCTATCAATCACTGGGCTGCCATAGCTTCCCTTGGACCTGCGATTCGGCGAGCGATCACATTGAACCAAATAATCTAGTTGCTGGAAATAATGCTTACTTAATTTTGGAAACAAGGACTAACTAGGCCAAATGTTCATACAGACCATGGCATTTTTTACCTATTTATAACTGTGTCGCGTTTGACACCTAATTAATTTTTAAATGTTGCACAAATTACAAATATTTAATGAAATCAAATTTTTTTGCAAGTTTGAAGTAGAAAATACATGGTGTGAGGCTTACTCTATCAGTTAAAAATTAACAAACGTAATGAAAATTTATGAAAAATACTTCTGTTAACGAAAACTTTTTTGGTTTATAACTAAGGGTAAGCTAGGACACAGTGAAAAAAATTAGGAATCTGTGAGTAAAAAATATTTCCATGCACCACAGAATTCAAATGGAAAATGGTGAGAAACACAATGAAAATTAAATTCTTCGAAGCAACCTGCAAGTTTGACTATACCTTGAAACTGTGTACCCCATCTCACCCCTGTTTCTGATTAGAAACTACGAAAAATATTTTCCTGTGAAAATTTTAATACAGTAATTGTCTTTTTTTTCGGTGGTGATGGAGTGTGTTTAAATTGAGACATTTCTGTATAGGGTCCCCCGAAATATGTACAGTGAACCCTCGATAACTCAGACTAAAATGGGGAAGAAGCTGTCCGAGTTTCGATTTGTCCGTGTTATGGAGGGGTGTCCGGGGAGGTGGGGTAATCAGTCATTCATCACAAGAAATGCGAAGAAATTAGTACGCTATCATTTCTACAAGCAAAAGAGACAGCAATAAATACTGTTTTGTACGTAACTATCGTGTCAAGTTACGGGAGGGCTGCCATTCAGTGGGAAAATTAACGCTAACGTGGAGGACTATAAAAGAATGTCAAACAATGTGGGCAGTCAGATCTTTATTTTTTTATGCTGTTACTTCTGGCTGATCCTTTTTTTTATCTCTGTGCTGGAAGCTGGCATCAAGGCACCCTTATATCACAAAAGTTTTTGTCTGGCTGGCGACAGCCAATGTGCCTGCACGTGTGAGAGAGATAAGAAATGATCGTTGGAGATAAGCTAGGGAGGTTGTGAGCGGAAGTAGTCAAGGTCAACCGGCACAGTCTTGTGCAATACAAACGCCGCACGTGACCACACGCATCTGACACAAGATGTTTACATTGAAAAATACCTTACGTCCGTCTGTCACAGCGTAGGGGCAGCAGCCAATTGTTAGCCTGATAGTTACTCTACCCTCCTACAAAGTTACAAAGGTATAAAAATAATTTTCCTTGTATACATGAATAAAAACGGTACTGTAATTAACAATTCTTCTGAGTCACTGTACATTATGTGAACACATTTTAACACTACTACTTTTAAAATTTAATTTTATGTATGTAAATTGCATCATAGAACACATAATTTACAGCTTTATTCTTACACAAATTGTCATATTATAAAGCAATAAAATTTTAATCATGCTCTGCAGAGTTGCCGTATTTACTCGCGTAATCGCCGCATATTTGTGACCAAATTTTAGGCCCAAAAAATTGGGTGCTGCCATTATAAGGGGTTTTCAAAAATTACCTTCTAAATTTTTTTTGGTGTAGAATATAACAAATGTATATTTTTTTCTATATTTACTCGTTCATGACGTGACCATTTCTTCTAAAATAAAGAAAAAGATTTTGTCGGTGTATAGTAAACACGGAAAAATTAAGACTACAAAATCTTGTTAATCCATTCATGTACGTCACTCAATGAAAATCGTTAAAAATCATCCCACATAAGACATTTACATTTTACGGTCCATTACATGTACGCTATTATTTCCCGTGAAGTAGTTTATAAACAAATCCGATTCATGCTTAAAACGATACAACTCTCCAGACGCAGTTACGTTATCAACAGAGCATCATCAACCAGCGAGCGTGACTCATCGTGTCCGGCTCGGGCATGGATGTTGTGTTGTTCTTTCACCACCCACATTGGCTCTTGAAAACATCGTTGTTAAAGGGGCGTAAACCTTCTCACCAATTTTTCTACATCGCAATGCAAAGCAATGATGTTTAATTTTTCATTTTAATGTCCGGAACAATTTGTTTTGCAACCCTGAATTCATTGTACATACCAGAACAAAATAATTTTCCGTTTATGTGTCATTGTAACCCGTACTTAATGTCATGGCGTCATTTCACAAGCACCATGCTTAAATGTTTATTTACGACTCACGCGCGTGCCTGGCTCACAGGACGAAGAGGGAGGAAAGATAAAGAAGTGAGAGGTCGGCCTGCTGCGTTTCATCTTTACTCGCGCGTCGTGCACCTCGCTAGCATCATTTTACCACACAGAACTTGCCAGATATTTACTGTGGGATTATTGAAGGCTAAGTAGCGATGGACGACTGCGTTATAAAGTTTAACACTGTTATAAGATATGATAAGATGAATTTTAATCCAGCAGAAATGATTTTTTATGTATTTTAACCAAGAAATAATTAATTAAATTTTATTACAATTTTTTTAAAAATTCTGTCCCAGCTATCCAAAGTCAGCGACATCGAAGTCCGAGTTATCGAGGGTTCACTGTACTTTCAAAAATGACATTGGCAACTATGTCAAAACTGCTTCACTGTGCCACTTTTAACCGTGGTTGTTTACTTTTGCTGCTGCACCCACACTTGGCTCATGGTAGGTAGTGTTAGTGTGGTGGTACCTGTCCCACTCTTTTTATTACAATGTTAAGTTGTAAACTTTTTAATCCTCATAAATGCTCCAGCCTTTGTGGTGAGCTACACTCTTATCTCGGGGGTTCTACGTGGTATCGAAGGGTGGTTGCATATTGAACAGTAGTAGAACACGTGGTTCAGTCAACAGCCCATTTTTACCATTTTTATTATCTTTTTTCAAAAAGTACTGCAACTGCGCTTATGTTACAGACACTTACTCTTTCACATCAACATAAAACAAAACAGAAAATTTATTTAACCAAACGAAACCAAAAATGAAAAAACTAGCATGTGCTGAAGCAAAACATAACCTCTATAACCATTAGTGGGCTGGGCACGCGGTCAGTATCGCTGTAGTTTCACATCAATATATATATATATAAAATAAAGTTGCTAAAAGTCTTTTTACCGCCTTCTATCGTTGCCCCATGTCTCTCGTCCACGCCTCACGGCTAGCATATCTCTTACCATGTGCAGAGTTCGCGTAACACAAAACACACGTCCGTCTCCCTCGACTGTCCAGAACAAAGTGACCAGCCTCTGTAATTGCAATGACGTCCGAAGATAACATGACGGCTTACCTTCCGGTAAAATGTTCTAGAACTTTCTAGGAAGGTCAAATAACTGTCGGGATACAATTAAATAAACTTAAAGAAACTAAAATTACAGAAAAATCGGAAAAATTCTGCTGAGCACGATGATGTATCTCACTATGTTACTGGATGTTATTACAATAAAAAATATTAAATAAAGGTTTGGCATCAGACATTGCCGGCTGTACACCTTGCAGTACCCTCTGTGAACTCCTATTGGTGTCACCCCCGCGGCACCATGGCCGGGCTGGCCGAACTCGTATATCTTTAAAATAAACACAAAGAATTTTCCAACTGCCATAACTTTTAAGACATCAATTTCTCATAAAATTTTGAAGAGTCCAATATTTCTTGAATTTTTATGCTTTTTCAGAAAAGTCTAAACAAGTCATATTTATTTTAAATTCATGTGTCGTCAGAAAACAATTCAGAATACCTAATTCTAACTTAAGGCTTATGAGCACACTATGTGACATTTAAGTATTACAATAAAAGACTAATCATTAGCAATTGCATCCAGACGTGATTTTCTCTTACTGTACTGTTTCGCCAGGCCTAATAGTGGTTTTCCATTTAGAAAGTAGGTTTTATAGGTGATATCCTGTTCAGTAAAATTATAACATGTAAATAAATTAACCAAATGGCCTTTCTTAAACGATCACTAGGCTTAAAATAACATACTGAAGTCTTACTAAAACAATATTCCTGAAACTTGTAATAGCAATTTAATTATCTACAGGCAATAGATAAACTTGCATAAACTACAGTTGGGTGGCTGGGAAACACACTGGGGCTTCTGAGTTTAATAAAGGCATAATATCCACTGCCCTATGCTTAATTGACTTTAGGCTGACCAGCTCTTGGTCATAAAGTGTCAGTAACACTGGCTAGCATCACTAGAAGTTGTCAGTACAAATACATACATTACAATAAATTACAAATATAGCGACAAAATATGTACATAATTTTTTAGTAGGGAACAATCTCGGACATTTAGTTTATATTTCAAGTTGTGTGGTCAGTAAACCCACAAATGGTACTGGCCTGAGTATTGTTGTCCATCTACACTACATAAAGCAATCTATCCTGTGTATCCATGACAAATTATGCTATACACACCTTGGAATTTTTTCATAGGTCATATCAGTTTTTAATAAAATATTCATCAACATTGTAATATGCCTTATCTGGGAGATGATTTTTTAAATTTTTTTTGAAGAGTGACAATTTATTGGTATTTAGACTATTCTGTAGTGTGTTGGGTAAATTTTTTATGAGTTTGGTGGCTGCAGTATATGGACTAGATTTGAATTTTTGTGCTCTGTGTGTAGTAATATGTGTCTGTGTCTTGTTTCTGGTATTATAAGAATGAATATCTTGGTTTGTTTTATAGTTACTATTTGTTAATCCAAAAATTATGGTCTGGTAGATATATAAGGATGGTAGGGTAAGAATTCTTAAGTTTTTAAAATGTTTTTTATTGAAGAGGGCATCTTTATATTAGCAATAATGCCTACAATTTTCTTCTGTACTTTAAATGTTGTTTGCCAACTATCACTCAGACCCCAGAAGATTATGCCATAAGTTAGTAAAGAGTTTACATTTGCAAAATGAAGTGTGAGAACAGTTTGCAGTAAACATGTTTTTTTTTATCAAGTAAAATGCAAAGCACAATGAGCTTAATTTGTTGCATAACTTTTCAGCATGTCTTATCCAGCTGAACTTACTATCAATGATCAATCCTAGGAGCTTTGTGTTATTGACACCTTATTTTTGAGAAATGATTTGCAGAGGAAGTGTGTTTTAAAGTGAAAAATATTTGGAAGGATTTGTTTATGTTTAGTGTACGTTTATTATTTTTGAACTGTGCCTTCGTGTCTTTGAATGTAGCATCAATATCATTTTGAAGTTCTTCGATGTTATTGTTACTTAATAAAACAGTAGTATCATCAGCAAACATAGTTACTGATACTGCATTTAAATGTAGAAAAAAGTCATTAATAAATATTAAAAATAGAACCGGTCCCAGTATGGAGTCCTGTGGCACCCCAACTCTAACAGTGGTTGGATGAGACTTGTATTAAATTATATCATTTTTATTATTACATTGCGAAAGGCAGACATATTGAATTCTATTTGAAAGAGAGGACACAAACATGTTAATTGCAGTGCCTCCAATTCCAAGGGCCTCTATCTTTTGAAATAAAAGTTGATGGTCGACACAATCAAAGGCTTTAGAAAAGTCGGTGAAGATCGCTGCGACATTTTTTTGTTGTCTAAGTCGTTTAAGGCTTTATTTATGAAATGGTATAATGCTTGTTCTGTAGATTTATTCTTTTGAAAGCCAAACTGATTTGGTGAAATGATTTTATTGATAGTTAGGAATTAAAGTAATTGATTATACATATTTTCCCCAGGATTTTTGAAAACACCGACAGAATTGAAATGGGTCTGTAATTACCATGATTAGTTTCATCTCCTTTTTTGAAAAGTGGAATAACTTTTTAGGGTTTTAGTCTGTGTGGAAACACTCCTGTAGACAAACATTTATTGAATATATTTGTAAGGGTTTTTTTCAAGCTGTGAACACAGGACTTCACAACCTTAACAGAGATTTCATCTAGGCCAACCAAGTTTTTATTTTTAAGGCTTTTTAATACATCCACCACCACTTTTTCGTTTATAATTTTTTAATTTTGGCAACCCTTACGTAGGTGAGTCACATTCTTTAAAACTGCTATACAGGTTGGTATTTAAAGCCTGTGACTGTAGTCCTATTGTTGAGAAATATTTGTTAAAGTATTGAGAAATATTATGTTTGTCTTCAATTATTGTGTCATTTATTTTCAACGATATGTTTTTAACAGTTGCTTACCCTTTTATTTCATTGTTTATTATTTTCCACGTGTCCCTTGATTTGTTTCTAGATAGACTTAGTAATTTATCATTGTTTAATTTTTTAGCAGTTGCCGCAAGATTTTTTAATATCTTTTTGTACGTGTTATAATTTGTATTATCATATGGGTTTTGTCTAAGGTCAACCATACTTTTTGGAATTTGTAGTTTTCTGTAAGATATATCCCTTTGACGTCCATTCCTTTTTTGTGTTTACTTTTAGTTTTGTTTGTTTTTTTGGGAATAAACTATTAAATGTTATCATAAATGTATTGGTGAATAGGTTCCATGAGTTGTTGGGGTCAGGTTCGTTATAAACTTCTAACCAGTTTTCTTGGAGTAGTAAATTATTGAAGGTTTTCAGCATTTCGCCTTTAAATAACCTTTTCTTAACAAATAAACTTTCTGGGATTTAAGCATTGTGTATACTGATTAAGTGGCTTAGATCAGTGCAGATATTTTGGGCAAGGTGGTCTGACAAGGAGGTTTTAGAGTTATAGGCTTTGTAGTACGTGGATTGTGTGTTTGTATCAATGTTGTCGGTGCATTTACTGCTGTACTTTGTCTGGTTGGATCTGTTATTGAAAAATGTGTATTGAATTGTTGGAAAATAATTTGTAGTTTATTGCGGTGTGTATTTGTACTGCTGCCAATATCTTTATTGAAGACACCACATATTAGCAGATACTTCTTAAACTTTTACACTCTCCTTATTATTGCATTCAGGTTCACAAAAAAAGAATTAAAATCTGTAGAGGAGGGTGATCGGTACAGTACAATCACAATAATATTTAGATATTCAATCCTAACACAACAACACTCATAAACCTTTTCAATACACAAGCCAATTACATCAATTAAGCTGTACAAGTAGCAATGCTTAGCATAAATACATACACCACCCCCTTTAGCAATGGATCTACAGTAACTGGTAGCTAAGGAAAAGTTTTTTATGTTTGAAAATTATATGTTATCATTTTTAGCCAGTGCACAATTTGTCAGTTGGGATTATCTGGAGCAGCGATTCAACACATACATACAGATTTTTGGTGCATAATATGTACTGACTGTTTACTTTTTTTGTCGCTCAATTTAAGTGTAACCTGATTGGGAACTTTTAAACTTGAAGGTTTTTTGCTGGTAGTCAGCCTAACCACTTCATTGTAATTTAGTATATTTGACGTGATGTCGGCAGAATTTACTAGTTTTCCTGTAACTCAGTATCGCCTAGTTTCTTTTGTTTTGATGACTGGTCAAGGATGATATTTTAAATTTTTGTGGCAAGGTTAGTTTTGCCTACACTATTTAGATGCATCCCATGACCAGTGAAGTTTTCTGTCCCTAACTCACTGCACTTTATGACTTGAACATTTTGAAAAATACTAAAATTTTTGTATCTCTCTGTGTTTACATTCCTGACCTCTTGGTTCACATGGGAATCTTTCCGAATGTCAAATCTATAGGGCAAGTCAACAACAATAACTTGTGTGTTTTTTAAGCATGCCAACTTTTCCTTCAATGTTGACACCACCTCTGATCATCCTTTTTTGTCAACACCGTTCGTTCCCCTCATAGTTACCACTGTGTCATTTTCATTGAAGTCATCACAAATGTTTGTTACTTCACTTGTCATATCTGTGACAACGAAAAATAAAAACAAAGTTTGTAAACACTGCAACGGTAATAAATGGTAGCAAACTCGCAGAAGCCGAAAACAATAACTTCAAAAGAAACGGAACTTAGAAAACTGAAATTGATCGGTTTTCTAATAACCAAAAGTGTTTATTTACCAGTAAATACTGCTAATCACGAAATGTGTTCCCACCAAATGTGCGTATTTAATTATGGACGAAACTAACCTAACCTAACCTCTAACATCTAGTAAGTTATAGAAATGTAGTCATTGTTTCAGAATATTGAGTTACTTTAATATAAATAGGGTTAGTGACGAAAAATGTTAGTTTAAAATATTTTTTTCGACCACGAGAATTTTACTCGAATAATAGTCACACCTTCGCTTTTTTTCGTCCAAGTTGGCAAAAAATGTACTACAATTATGCGGTAAAACACTGTAATAGTTTTGGACAGTTTCTAATAGGCATTTGTTAGAACCCGTTAGAAAACTAATCAAATAAGGTAAAACTGAGATGGTTATTATTTCAGGTGGCCTCACATCAATTTTACACCACTGTACATATGTAGAAATGAGCAGTGCAATGACAATCTTTGTCTTTTGTGTGGTGAATGGATTGTTAGTGTCACCAGGGAGCTTACCTTAGCAGGGAGAGTGAAAAAAGACTGTTGCCAAACATGTTTGTGAGCGGGTGGCAACTAGTTGGCCTTGCATCTCCAATGAACTAGTTGTAGAAACCTTGAAGAAGACGGGAATATCCAATTCCCTGGATGGCGCCGAAGACGACCACAAGTGGGAAAGTGATGGCAAAGTTTCGGCAGGTCGTAGCCATGATTGAAGCAATGGTTGTGAGTCTTTTGATGACTACGCAGTTGGCAAAGGAAGTGATAATGAGTAACAATGGTAAGCGATCAGAGTGATATTATTTCTGAAAAAAAAAGTTAAAAATTAATCCATGCAATTTGTATTATCTCAGTTGGCCAACCTTATCCGCGGACTTCGTATCTGCGGTTTTCACAACCAGCTGTTGGAAAACAAGGGGGAAAAATATTTAATATATAAAGAGGAAGTTCATAAGAATTTGTATTTTTGCGCGTGTCGCACATAGTTTGCTGCACGAACTACTAGCACCCCACTCACCGTGCACGATAGCAGCTAGTCTTGTGTTGTCAGCCAGAATATCTGCTTCATTACGCAATGTGTTAGGTGCTCGTGTTAAGTTTGTTGTCAAGCTAGAGGTACGGACGGCTGGCTGGGGCGGTACTTCATTCGTATACATCTTGTTGCTCGCTGCACGCTTCCAAAACCAAATTATTTGACTTCTCCTGCATCACCTTCCTTCAAACTGCTTTTGAGCGATCACCCTTAATTAGGGGGTTGTCCTGAAGGAGGTGGAAGCTCTTAAGGGGCTTTCTATTAGGAGTAATTAAGATGATTCCCGAGTCCAGGTTGGGTTTTGGGGTTTTTAGAGGGTTTCTTCTTGGTTTTCCCGAGGTCTCGAGGATATCGGCTAGGGTGATTAATAGTGGAAGTCCCAGTTGACGGTGCTGGCGCATTTCCTTTCCTCTTTGGACCTCCCACTCCACTGGCCATGGAGGGGTAGGCCCGGGAGGGGAGGGGGTGGTCTGGTTCCGTCGACTGGCGGTAGGGTCGCGCACGTCGGCAAGTCGAGCTGGCGGCCGCTTAAGCAAGAGAACTCACTCTTGTGTCGGGCGTGGACGAGGAAGGGTCTAGGAGGGGAAGCCCTTCTCATTGTGGAAATGGTGGATTAACGAGTGCCGCTGGATGGTAACCAGGACTTCCTGTGGGCTCTCTGCACCGCTTGGCAAAGTGGGCAGGAGCAATACCAAGGGACATTGCTGCTTGTGTGTTGAGTCCGCTTAAGCTGACGGCGGAACATCGAGATATGGGTGAGTCTCCCCCGACTGTTTCTGTGCCGGTGCATTTATCGCCTTGAAGGTCCACTGAACTTGGGCAAATGGCAAACATTTAGCTTCTCTTTATGTCAACCGGGGCCTTTAGCGACCGGGTGAGCAAAGTAACGGCAAATGCTAATGTGCCTGGATTTGCACAGGCCAATGAGCTTGTGAAAATTTAACGTCGCCCTAGGACAAGGAGATAGTCTACTAACCTTCTGATTTCCCGAAAACTGCTGGAGACTATATGCGTATGAATGTTTTGAGTGTAGTTACGGTGTTGTGGCGGAAAACATAATGCGTCAGATTGTAATTATAATAAGCATGAGGCCCTTTATTTTTTTTTTGTGGTGGGCATTCGACGATTTAAGAGTGTGTAAATTAGAACTGGGCACACTTTGCACGAAGCCCTATTGGATGTATGCGTTGCATTGTATAGTCTTGTATATTTGAAATGTTGTTGACATACCTTAAACCTTGCAGCCTACATCTTTAAGAATAGGTAGGAGTTTTGCTTGAGTCTTGCTCTGTTTGTGCGAGCTTATCCATGGGGTTAAGCCTTCTGAGTCTTGGTTTATTAAGGCCTTCAGCCCGATAGAGTAAATTGGGCCATTTATCGGCTCAATTTCACTGCACCACTCTGCTCCCTTCTGGGGCAAGTGGTTTGTTTACTTTTGACGGAATAGCACATTCTTGAACAAGGGAATGAAACTTGTAACTGTGTTTATTGTATTACGCCTGGTATTAATTTTGAAAGGTTATCATGACCAGGATATCGTGGCTTTTCTCGTAGGCATGTCGGCACCATTGGACTTTTTTTACCGCCTCGGGCGGCCCGATTTAACTCTGTATCTAAACGAACGAGGGCTTGTAGTTTCAGAGGATGAAACAACTATCGAGTTATGTCAAAGGGCAATAACGTGGTTTAAAGAAGAGGATGAGAGACGAAAGATTGTAGGGCACAAAAATTGGGATCAAGTAAAAGAACAAAATGACAAATGCATGCACGATTTAATTAAAACTTTGCCGTGCATGGAATCCTGGGAAGTAGAACCCGTCTTAGAATTTTTGATTAAGTTTTCTAGAATTACCGATTTGAAACAAATTTCGGATAAGAGTTTGTTGACAGGTTTGGCGGCGCACATAGTTTGCTGCACGAACTACTAGCACCCCACTCACCGTGCACGATAGCAGCTAGTCTTGTGTTGTCAGCCAGAATATCTGCTTCGTTACGCAATGTGTTAGGTGCTCGTGTTAAGTTTGTTGTCAAGCTGGAGGTGCGGACGGCTGGCTGGGGCGGTACTTCACTTGTATACATCTTGTTGCTCGCTGCACGCATCCAAAACCAAATTATTTGATATCTCCTGCATCACCTTCCCTCAAACTACTTTCACGCAGAACTCTCAGGTGTATTCAATTACATTACCTTATTTGCCTGCTTGCAGCCCACACACAGGGCACGACCTAGAAGTGCACTTACTATGTGTAATTGTATGTGATTCCGTGGCCTCCAGCGTAATGTCTCCTAAAAAGAGATGCTGTAGTGATCTTTATAAACCGAAGAGATATCGTAAAGTTCTTATTTTGACTGACAAAATGAAAGTGCTACATTTACTAAAAGACAGTATCGATGGTGTTGAACTGCAACCTCGCATGTCGAAACATTGCAATTTCCCGCTTACAGCAAACTTGTATGTCACTGTTATATTCACATATTGATTAAAATGTGTGTTATATAATTTTAATTTAATCTTCTTTTGTGGTAAAAATGTCTGAACAGTTATTACGTGATATATTGTGATTACTATGTTTTTATAGTGGTTTTGCCTAACCTAACATACTGGGTTGCAGATCAACACCATCAATGTCTTTTGCAAAAGTTGGCCGCAGGTACGGGGAAAAAAGCAAGTGTATTATTCGTACATCATGTAATAAATCACGAGAAATAAGACAGTGTTGTTAATACTGCACTGAAAATGGCGAAAAAATGGTGCCAAGTTAATTTTAGCGTAATGAGTGGCGCTGTATTAAAAGAAAAACCATTAAAACTTTGTTGTTATCCATGTTTACTGTGGTACAAAATTGTTCAATGACTTGTATGGAAAAAACTGTGCAAAGTCTATTTTAGTGTAATCAGTGATGCTGTATTAAAAACGAAACTGCTAACATCCTTAATTACAGTCCAAATGTTTTGTGTTTATAATCCTATTATTTTCTGTAATTTATAAGCACGTCATACAAGCAAGAAATGTTTACAAACAATTGCAAAATATTCATGCTTATGTAGTCGTAGTTGTGCTTATTCCACTGTTAATTTAGGTGTGTAGTTGACAAAGATAAAGTACTGTAAAACGTGGTGAATAGAAACACAATTTTAAAGCTAAATTTTTGGTATTACAGTAGACTCCTGTTTATCAGTGTGCGGATTATCTGATTTGCGGAATATCCGCGCAAAATATTTCACTTGAAATAGTTAAAAAAAAAAGTTGAAAATAGTTTATTTGTGTTAAAATTAGTTATTTATAAATACACACTGAGTTTACTTGCATAATGTTCACCTACGTGTTATGCCCGCAGCCGTATTTTGAAAGACTTGTAGAGGATTTACGTCTTTTCCAGTAGGCCAACCAATTCGCGCTGCGAATGAATGGATTAACTGAAGTGTGTCGCATGCGAGTGGATTAACGAGGATTTCTTTGACATATAAGATATCCGTGATTTTTTACTTCTAATTATGTTTTTAGATTATTAGCGCATATCCCCTAATCATTAGTTCTAATAATTGAGAGTCTACTATATTAAATCGCAGCCTTTTATTGCAGGCATAAAATTGGCATTTTTTTCTTTCTAATGAGATCTAAGAAAAGGTAAAAGTGGATTATCCACGCTTTTGGATTATCCGAGCATCGGCCCCCTCCATTAGCACAGATAATTGGGAGTTGACTGTATTTTGATTTTAAAAATTCTGTTCTTGGGTAGGCAAGTTAAAACAGTTAAACAGTATTTTTATAGTACAGTAGTTATAATTTTTCCAAGCAAAAGGTGTCATTTAGGTATTTATTTATAATTTTGTTTCTATTCACCCCATTTTACGGTAAGCAATACACATGAGAAACAGTGTTATGAAATGTCATTCTGTCAACGCTTGTGGTCTGTCTCCCTCTCCGCCCAGTGTGTACGTCCTTGGCAATGTAGGGTGGAAAGAGATAGCGTGGCGCATCAGGCCATGCTGTGTTGCGACATACATTAGATAAAATACTGTAATTTCTGTAAATAGATTACATCAGTTATTTGATATTGATTTACATTTAAATAATAAAATATTGCAATGCTACAAGACACACGTGTGTGTTAAATAATAAAAAAATGTATAAAACATTTAAAAACATTTGCAGTGTTAAAACTTGAAACTTTAGTCAATCATAAAATGACGAGAAATGTGCCGAAAATCATATTAAATTATTTTTGTGAATGTATGTGGTACATGTCCTTGAACAACATTATTGACATAGTATTAAGTTTTTTTAATATAGCACATTTATACAATTGCACTGGGCTGTTGTGTTTGCATGTGCGTTAGTTGGACACACTGTTGTCAAGTCTTCCATTTCAACGGCTGCTGTGCACTGTGTTTGTCCATTGCACTCATTTGAGATTTGCACCTAACTTACGGCAGGACTAATTGTGGAAATTCAGTGGAATCCCATTAACGAGAGTTCATAAAAGCATAAAAAATTTTTGTAATTAAGAGTTATCGTAATAATTTAATAATTACATTAACAATAAATTTTTTTTTGTTTTTGACATGATACATGGGATTGGTATAGCAACAGTAGTGTTTACCTTGGTTAGTATATCTGCTATCATAAAGCGGAATGCCAAAATTTATAGGCATATGTTTATTCGCCATAGTATTCAATAAAATATTTATTCCAAGATCGTCATTAGTTTTTGGTATCACCATTTTTGCTTGTTAAAGCACAGCAAAACATAGGTAAACAAACAAAAATAGCAGTTTTGCAAGGCGACATGTAAAACTCACAGAATGCTAGCTCATTTGTGGTTTGCTGAAACGAATAATGCTCCACCAATAAGATGTCTTATGATTTGACGAAAAACAAGAGGAGTGACTGTTACATATTACCTGTACTAGCAATGTTTTGTGAAGTATTCAAAGCCAAAACAATTACAATTTTTAGTACATGATCCCAACTGAGTACAGTGTATTTATCCCATTCTGTATGAATTTCACCAAAATGGAAACTTATGGTTAAGAAATGTAATCATGTAATAAAAAAAAATTTACACAAATTTATGAACTTACTTGGGTTACCCTGATAGTGTAAAATTTCAATTCGAGGCCTTCAAATGTGATCCATATAAAGTTTGCTTGCATGCGTTGCTGTGATTGGATTAACCTATCGTGTTCAAGAAACAACTCTATCAGGTTAAGTTTTGTAAACGAAACTTCTTAACTTCTTGCCGTATAACATACACAATAATAAGTGGTAGTCAGTTTGAAACTGATTCTGCCGTGCCGTTCATTATCACCATAAAAACAATATGCATGCAAGCGACGCTGTACACTGAACAGGACACCATTGTTTTTGTACAGTTCCAAGATGTCAACCATAACAATTGAGGCCGAGCAAGTCATGACAGCAAGTCATGACAGCATTACCAGATGCAACGGTTTTTCCACTGTTTCTGTGCATGATATGCCAATAAACTGTGATTCTTACATGCGCTTGTATTTACTATGTTTACTTATATTTAAAACAAACGCAGCATGTTGATGCTTCTGAATCATTCGTATCTACGAAAGTATTCTTGATGATACCACTCATAATTACTTAACATTTTTACAATAAACTGCATACACAAATTGAGTGCATAATAAAACACTCATAATTACGAAGGTCTTGTACAGGCCTCGAAGTTGGTCATTTTTTTCACTTCTAGTCACTATTTTTACCAAAGTCACTTTTAGTCACATTTTCTGATAATTTTCACTATTTTCACTTTTTTAAAGTGCTTAAAGGAAAGTGGCCTGAATTTTTTTTAACAATGAAATTGGTGCACAAAAATTCTAATTAGTTAATGAAGGGAGGTAAATACAATTTTCAGTTTGTTTTGTTTTTATTTGTTCCATATTTAAACTTGACGATGGATTTCATCTTGAACTTGGTAAGCTCGGGAACGTCAATAGCTTATCTGTGTGTGTGTCTGGAACTGCAGTTACAATCACGGCCACGGCCTTAAATCATGGTACTTACCATGAAAAATCCAGTCTCTGTTTGAAATTGCGAAATGTATAAATGTAGGCTATGCGAAATTATGAAAATTTCGTAATTTTTGCGTGTTTCGCAGTAAGACGCGTCTTTGATTCTATATATATATATATATGTATATTTATATATATATATAGTACGTGAATCGGCAAAATCAATCTTCGACTGCAAAGAGCGTTTGAGAGTATCGAAGTCGACTGGGAAATGGCGATGGCGGTTGTTTAGGTTACGTAATGCAACACATTTATTAACCCTGGCAGCTTGTTATATGTTACCTGTTCAATAGTTTAGGTGATATGTACTGAAAAAATAAATACTGTATTTATATTTTAATAAGATAGAAAAAATTTAAGAACAATGAATTTTACATTTGTATTGACATGATGTTAATTTGGCCTGAATTCATATCTCTGGAAAATGGCATCAAATTTTGTTCTCGAATCGCAAAACGTGCAAGAAACAATTGACATAATCCAGCATAAATTTTACTGGTGGCAAAAAAACTTTGAAGACAAAGAGGCTTAAATTGTTGCACCTTAAATCGGAATTATGCAAGCGGAACACAAAGGTATAGGTTATTCAAAGTTTTAAATTATTAATTGCTTGTGTTTGCACCTTTCAATTATTAATACAGATGCTACTTTGTAAAATATGAAGCAAATAAATTTTTCTGACAGTTTGGTATAATTTAAAACATTGGAGGGTCGACATAACCTAATTAATTGCAGTATTTTTTTTGTCCAGAAGGTGTCAGTTTTTACAGTTTAAATAAATTATATTTATCCTGTTTATTAATATTGTTTTATAACCTGTATGTCTTCATACCATTCATATGTATTTAATAATTTTTAGGACCAATATAATACACATTAGTGTAGAGTTTCTACCATTAAATTAAAGTTACGTATTTATAAATAAAATATTTATAATAATATTCATTGCACACATTCAATGCTACGACAGTAGATCTTGACGTGTAAAAAAAGTAGTGAAATTTATGACAAAATGACATAAAAAACAGTAAAAGTGTTAATGAAATGATCTCATTAAAATGAATGAAATCATTGAAATATTTTTACAGAAAACAGGTGTTTTTAGTATCGTACATATGAAACATTAGTACACAGTAGGTGCACCAAAGTGTAATTGAACAGCTGCCTATATGGACATTTCCAGTATATTTTGTTTGACAGAATGGTTAAGTGACTAAGATTTAGGGTAGACCCATACAAATTTGATGTAGTAGTATGAAATCACAAAATAGTATATTACACCAATTCGGACACAGCCTGGTTGAAAGACAGTTGGATAATATTAATGAATGATCATGTGACTCAGTTATGTATTTAAACATGCTGACATATTTTGGGCATTTGTACTTCCAGTATTATGTCTAGCAGATGTTACGAAAGCTACTACATAGTAAAAATAATGTGATATGTTCGTTTTATTCTTCAAAATAAATAAGTGAATGTGTAGCCCAGTTACAAAAAAAGTAGAATGTGACATTTATGATGAATGTTTTATATAGAAAGCGCAGACTACAGAGGTAGCAAGTATTCAGTGTTTTTTGACTGGATTCAGTTTCTTGGATATACTTCATTGTGATATAGATGACTGTCAAATAAAACTAAAGATAATGGGAAAACATTAATTGGCCTAAGCAGTGTGTTCTTTAGTGAACAAGATACATACACAACATGAGATTCCATAAATGGATTTAGGTCAAACAAAAACAAGGACAAACAGATAAATAAATAAATGTACAGTACACAAAATAAAAATACAACAGCAATGAGGTGAAACACCACCAGTGTTATATCAGACACAAACAGAAAAACAACATGTGATGCAACAATGAGACAAAACAAAAAAAAAAAACAGTAGAAATCAGACACAAACAGAAAAACTACAAGCAACACAACAATGAGATGAAACAAAAAACGGAAGTTTTCCAGGCTGAAAAAATGACTTTTCGGGAACTGGAATCCGCTTATTTATGTTTTTCCATTTCCTTAGTTTTCTTTGCCAGTCGTATAGGAACCTATATCGCAATGGAGTATGTCCAGGCAACTAAATCCAGTCATGCACTCCCATTGCACACTTCTTTCAAAGGTCATTTCTGTGTTTTTTATAGAAAAGAATGTACAGATGATGTCATTGAATAATTTTATGTGAAGTTACTTTTTAGTCACTTCTTTTCTTTTATAGTCACTTTGTAGTAACTTTTCCACATCAGGCAGTCACTATATTCACTATTTTAGAGGTATTAGACCGCTTTGAGGCCTGCTTGTAATATCCCGTACTCGTAGTGAGATTATACTGTACTGTGCCCATGATGGGTGTTTACAGTTACACAATTTTGCTGATTGATGTTTTGCATGTAGTGCAATGTCTTACATAAATGTAAACACTTTACAGAAAGAAATTAATTAAAGAATGTAATAGAATAGTCTTTATGAAAATAAAGCATTTTAAGCTTTTTCAAGATATAGTTTTGGTAGAAGTGCGGTTCTGTGTGTATCTATTTCAATGAAAAGTGTTCATGTGTCTCAACAGTTAGTTTGTTTGAATGTTGTTATAATGATTAATAGAAGATGTAAAATGCAAAAAAAAAAAAAAAAAAAAAAATCTACCGTATTGCTTCGAAAATAATCCGCCGTGTAATGTAAGCCACACCACTATGTTAAACCTGAATATAAGTCTTTGTAAAAATAATTAAATATAAATTAACATATTTTATTATGTTAATCAACATGAAAAGTTAAATGTGTTGTGAGGTGGCACTAGTGCAGGTAGGTGTTATTCACGTTTTACAGAATTGGAAAACGTACTTTCATTTGATTGTTCAGTGAAGCTATATTACGGAAACACCTTTTGTTTGTTACTTCAAATATTTTATGCAACCTTTAATGTTTTAAGGAGATTGAAATCTGCCTTGTGATGAGGAATGTAACCTTAATGTCACATTTAAAACAAGCCAAATGGTTACTTGCTTAATGTAATTTCTCACAAAAATTTTAAATTGGCATCATAGCTACTATGCAACATTTTTTGCTTTTAATTTTTTCATGTAACACACTTTATAGCAGTATGGCCATGTCCTAAGTAAAAAGAAAAGACACAAAGTTATGTAAATAAAGCAAGTAGACTATGATTGAAAGTAGACAAAATTTATAGCTTGACAGCCACTGCCTACAGACTACTAGCGCTGCTAGTTCACGTTCTAGTCACTTAGTTCAAAACAGTGTCGGTGTCATAGATGACATGCTAATAGCTGAGTTGTAAACAATAAACATTTTTAACCTCCAATTACCAAGATGTGGCCTTGTGATTGCAGTGCTAAACATTGTTTAATTTCAGCAGACACTGTAAAAACATTTTATTATTGCTTTGCGAATACAGAATATCTGTTTATTTCGACAACGAAAGTCCATGCAAAAGTCATTCCATGCTGAAAAAAATTATTTACGTGAATATTTTTTTTAAAATGTCAAAATAAGCTGTACGCAAGTTTTAAAACTTGAGAAACTGTGATAAATATGCTGCTTATTTGCATAGTAATACAGCATTTGTGTTTACTATAGTGGGAATTTTTAACATTCTACAAATATGCTTTTGGACAGTGTATGTATTTTTTTGTTACATGTTCGTATAACATTATGTAGTTGAGGCTACAGTGGTCGAGGGGTCACACCTCTCGCCTTCCACCTAGGCGATACGGGCTCGATTTCTTGCGGGGTTGGTCCCCGGAATTTCGCATGAGGGAATTGTGCCGGATGATGCACTGGTCAGCTGGTTTTCTTGGGGATCTCTCATTTCCCCCGCCCCTTCATTTCAGCGACATACATCATATCACCCTCACAAGCGCTAAAGATTTTGACTTTAAGTGTGGACCGAAATATTTTTCTCACTCACACCAAATTAACAAAAATTATGATATGATTTTCTAGGCTTTTAATTTAATTGCCTTAGTTGGTTGCTAAATGATAAATTGAAATCATCACACCTGAAGAAACATGTGTATGTTGTGAGAAAAAGGCACACAGGGTTAAAAATGGTCGAGAAAGATTTTAACTTCAAACAGAATAACTAGCCAGTAGAGCAAGACTGAAGACCATCAATGGATGAACACGTCAATACTGCCTTGCTAAGACTGGGCTGAGTTGAGTGTGATCATTTTAGTCACTGAGATTGCTTCCAGGAGCTCTGGTATGACCCCACAACTTCAGCTAAATTTAATTAATTACTATATGACACTTTTAATATGCTTACAAGACCTTGAACTCACTGCTTGCATCAGCATTAGTTAGATACGTGTAATTAGTATAATAAACAAACAGGTGTTATGTAATTTGTGGCCTAAGTATTGCCACACACCACCTCTAAGAAAAACATAACCCTTTGGAATTAATTATATATCAAGTGCATTTATGAATTGGCCATGGCCAGAATATTAATTATGTAAGTCAGTTATGCAAGAAGGGATGGCAAAGCCCTGGATTCGATGACTAGTTATACTGCGGTTTTCTCCCTGATTTTACCATCATCCTTTCCTCAATACTTTTGTGGCACTTGCAGCAGCGCACTTTGCTGTATATACTCATGAGAGTGAGATATTTTGGTCAGTGCTTAACATCGAGGTCTTAAGCACTGGTGTGGTGAGGGGTTCTATGAGGTGAGTATGGAGCAGCACTGGAATGAAGGGGGGGGGGGGAACTGGAGATCTCCGAGAAAACCCGCCAACCAATGGCATCGCCCGGCACGATATCCACATGCCAAAATTTGGGGAAAGACCCCACTGGGAATTGAACCCGGATCACCTTGGTGGGAGGCGAATGGTCTTACCATTCGGCCACCGCAGACCCTGTACACACTCGTGGTGAGGTGAGATTGTAGAGGGGTCCCATGCAGCCTATGGGCTTGTGTGTTTGATCTTAGTCTTATAGCCTAGTGAGATACACTGTCAAATATAAATGGTAACAAAACTAATTTTACTGCAGCTCAGCATTGTTGATTATAGCTACAAAAGCACTGTGATAGAACGTGTTTGTTTGTGCTGTTTTTTTTCATGGTAATTTATCAACAAGCAATTCCACTCTGTTGCTTGTGCAATTCTGTTAGCTCTTTGTGATACATCTTGAGTCAAAAGTTGTAAATAAATTACTGTTGTTGCCCATGCCAACTCAGTGGATTCTCAAACATTTTTTCTTTTATATTTGTTTTATCGTGTTATCTGTTCATTTGCTTTGATGTAATCAGTATTCCTGTTTAAATAATGCTAATATTAACCACATTCTGCTATCACCATTTGGTTATTTATCCTTGATCGTCCATTCAAAACAAAAGGTACGTTTGCTAATGACTACACACTTAAATTATTGTTGCGAGCCGCGACTGTCTGGCTGGGCAGTGTAGTATGATACTATGGTGGCGGAGCTAGGACACCCCCTTCCCACTCACTCCTCGGCGCCATGGCTGTCGGGCAGGGCGGCAAAATACAATACAGTGGCAGCAGCGCTAAAAGACCTCCTCGGGTGCCGCATGGATTGTATTACTCCATGATAACCACCTGCACCCAGTATCGGGTAACCGAGAGAATATATCGTGATCTGGAATGATCCTGTTCCCTCTTTATCTCTCGGGGTGGTGCTTGACATTGAAGCGACATCTTTCCAGGTGGTTGGAGAACAGAGACCCGCCGAGATAATTCGAGAAGAAGGAGGGTGAGGTATATAAGGGGGAGCTGCAGCAGGAGCAGAGAGTTTTTGCTGGCAGGTGCCTAGTGTGATCTGAAGTGATAGTGACAAGTATTGGATTGCGACGACTGCTCAAGGGCGTCCAGCGAGTGGGACCGCAGCAAGTAGTAGGAAGAAGGTGATTCTAGGCCAGAAAGATTCTTCGGTATTATTTCTTTGGGTCCACCATTGTGAGTTACTAGTAACCTTTCTATATACAGAGAACTGTGTAGATGTATTTTTTTATCCTTTATGTAAATAGTAGTTATTTCTTCTGTTTGACATTTGTTGTGATAAATCTTTATAGACATGGATTTTTTTTGTATATACAGTTGTAAATAAATTAGGTTAGCTTTATTTTCTTTATTTTATCAAAGGCCTCCATCCCCAAACGTACCTAGCCCGCAACTTGTAACACTGGTGTCAGAAGTGGGATGGAGGCAATTATTTAAAATTTAATTAAGTGTTTTAAATGGTGTTAAAATTAAATGTAGATGGTTAGATATTTAATCATACTTGTTAATTTTTATTAGGTAACGAATTTTAGGTTATAAGTTTATGTTAACAAGAAAAATGGCTAGTGAGTTAGAGGGTTTGCGAGCACTAATAGAGGGACTGAGTAGCCAAATAGCTAACCAAATAAGTGGTGTGAATACAAAAATTGAGAGTGTTAATGAGAATATAGACAAGAAAATATACAGTGTTAATGAGAATGTAGACAAGAAAATAGACAGTGTTAATGAGAATGTAGACAAGAAAATAGACAGTGTTGATAGGAAAATTGACAGTGTTAATGAGAATGTAGACAAGGAGATCGAGGGAATTAGTGAGCTAGTGCATACTAAAATAGAGTATGCGGACAAGAAAATTCAAAGTGTTTCTCAAATGGTGGACCTAAAAATTGACAATGTCAGTGAATTGGTGGACCATAGAATTGACAGTGTTAATGAAAATGTGGAAAAGAAAATCGGAAGTGTGAAAGACGACCTGCAGAAAGAGGTGGGTGTCTTAAGGACGGAATGGGAAAAATTTCTACAGCAACAGGCAGGTGGTCAGCCATCGGTGTGTCGGGATAGCGACTCGACGAAGCCAGAGCTGAGACATCAGGGTAACGATGGGAGGTGCTCTGCGTTTGCAGGATCGGCAGTAGGACTACCACAGAGCATGAATACAGCTGAGGTAGCCATGCCTGGGGCTGGAAAGGGGGTTACCATCAAGCCTGCCCCTTATGATGGTCAAACCCCATGGCGTGAATATCAGCACCAATATGAGATTGTTGCAACCCTGAATGGTTGGAGAGAAGAGCAACGTGCCTACTACCTGGCAGCAGTGTTGAGGGGCCCTGCATTCAGTGTACTCCAATCTTTGCCTGAACGACATCGCCTGGAGTATTCTACATTGGTCTCTGCCCTGGAGCTGCGCTTCGGGGACCGCTATTTACGACATGCCCACCATGCCCAACTTCGAAGCCGTAGCCAGCGACTTGGGGAGTCACTTCAGGAACTTTGGCAAGACATTGTGAGACTAGCCCATCTGTCACTTGAGTGGTGTCCTGAAAGAGGCGCGAGATGTGCTTGCCATTGGGTTCTTTGTTGATGCCATTGCAGACTTGGAGGTGCGACAAGCAGTACGCCTGGCAGCACCTCGTACCATGCAAGATGCTCTAGCCCGTGCACTGGAAGTCGAGTCAGCAAGGCAGGTGCCAGCGAATCGGCGTGTGGTGCGAGCAGCGAAAGTAACAAGCGAAGAAGAGGG